>BQNB010032050.1:0-53487 GCA_026074375.1 Tanacetum coccineum
TGACAAATTGGGAAGCAAACCATGGTTAGGTCCCCGAAAGGGGAGAATCTGTCTTTGTTTTTCTGTCCACTGTTATTATCCCATGAACTTTTCTTTGACCTTTCGAAACCGTCTCTTCGATCATTTGAGACACCATTAGTAGCTACCTTCCCTTGCTTCAATCTCTGAAGACCTAATACCTTCGGCATTCCTTCCCCTCCTGTTTCCTTCCCCGTTTGGTGCATCTTTGAACCCCACAACTTTTTCTCGTTGTCTGCAGATTCCAAGGGACCTTAGCCAGAGGGTTGGGGTAGCTTCCCTGCGGGGCTCAGGCCTTGGTTCCATTTCTCGCTCTTCATCGTAGTCCTCACTGAAGTATTCGAGTTCAGTTCAGAGATCTTCCTTACGCGTCTGCCTTCGTTGTTCTCTTAAGAGAGATTCGAGGATTTCATAATTTGCCTCCACAAAGCCAGGACTAATCGCAGGGTTAGGATTAGTCGAGGTGGAAGCACGATATGCAAATGGCGTATTCTCAGGAGTAGTGGCGGCAAACACGGTAGTTGTTGCAGGCGGTCTTTCGCTTGTTGTGATGTTTGGTATCTAAGGTGGTGTTGAGAAACCTGGTGGTGGCGTCATTTCTCTTTCGTTTGTCATGCTGGAAAAGTAGGTAGAGTGGTTTTTTGGTTATTTTGACTTGGTTAGAACGGGACTATTTGTTATGGTCCCACGGATAGCGCCATTGATTGTGCAAATATGGGCACGATCAGGCTTCAATGAGATTGAAGGATGCTTTGGGTGATTGCTGAGTATCTAAGTCTTGAATAACCTGTGTCAACACAAATGAAAACACTACGTTAAGTGAAGCGCAAGGGGTGTCCCTGCAAATCACCTCCGGCGTGAGAGTAAGTATGTGCTTTGTATTTGGTAAAGTATGATAACGTAAGTAAGAGTGTGTGTAAAAGTTCTGACCATACCTGGAGCCTATACCATTTATTTATAGGTGTAGAAGAAATAAGGGCTAGGACAATGCTTAGCACTTAGCCCGCGTGATCGTTGGGGGTTTTTGTCCCGCGATTTTAAGGGGTGATTCTTGGGTGTTATGTTACTCGATCTCTTTGTCCCTCCGGCCCCCCCCCAGCCGACCCCCCCCCTTCTATGATCCGAGATGGAGAACGTGGGTTTGACCTTTGCTCAAGTTTCGTCGAAGGCCCACCGCGAAGGTCTAGGGATTCGCGTGGCGGATTCCCATATTGGTAACCATCCCGAAGGTAGGTTTACGCATTCCGAAACTCATCTCGAAGGTTTCATTGGTGTGTATTGGGAGAAATCGATTCAGGCTTTGTAGGGGGAGGACTTCGAACGAAGAGGAGGGTCGATCAAGGCAGGAGCAACAAGAGCATCATCTAGGGCTTTCGGTTGAGCTTGAGTGGTATTCATATTTCTGCTAAGAGTTGACCAAGACAGTTTATATATATATATCTAATTTTATATATAACACACTATAAGGCCTTTGACTGTTGAACACTTAAGCTTGATTCATGAAGTGATGTTTAGTGATTAGGCACATTAAGGCATGAAGCATGTTTGTTTAAGATTTAATCATCTAAAAGGCAACTTAATTGGGCATTACATGAAAAGGCATAAAGAAGATTGAGTCAGAGTCATTAGAAAACCTATTCAAAACTAATTTGTATAGAATAATGCAACCTAAGACATACTCAGAGTTTCTTGTATAACCTTGCAATATAGCCTACTTAACTTAATTAGATTGCATAATTAACCAATTTTAATTAGCTACCTAACATAAGTTTGAAATTGCATTCAGAAAAATTCAATCTTAAAAAAAATTGCTAAACCGCCTCCTTAAGAGGTTGTTAAACCGCCTCCTGAAGCACGTTGTTAAACCGCCTCCTATTGTCAATTGTTAAACCGCCTCCTAAAGGAGGTTGTTAAACCGCCTCCTGAAAGAGGTTGTTAAACCGCCTCCAGTCCTCACTTATACACAAGCATGAATTTTATTCATTCAAATTTGTCACATTAGCATGCCTTTTAAGTCTAAATGACTTGCAAGCACACAACACATCATTTAGCCACAGATACATCAAGAAAAGACGAAAAACGAGCAATATTATCAATGTTTGTCACATATAATCAAGAAACTACACACAAGGGATGCCTTTTAAGGCTCAAATACATTCAAGGATACACATAAGCACTAATTTACACCAAACCCACAAACATTTTACAGTATTTCACTTAAACCCAAATTTTCGCACCTAAAATTGATCATAGCACATTCATATGTTATCTATTCGTAAAACTGGATTAAGCGAGTATTCTACACATCAGAACAAACAAAACCCCTCAACCAATTTGAAGTTTTACACACTTTTGATTTGATGAACCCTAATTCAAGATTTAAGGTTTTTCAAGTTCAAAAGTGAATGAAATCTCAATTTCTTTGAGGTATGCGTTGTATAGGAGGTGTAGAACAAGTTCTTAGTTGTACCTTATGCGTGAAAACAGTTTGAAATGATGAGCAAGAGGATGACGATTTTTTTGTTTTGAAATGGGAGGAAAAAAAAATTATAAGTGTGTGTTTGTGTGTGCAGGGGACGGGGTAGGGTGGGTGGGTTTATATAAAAAAAATCAATTTTGACACATTTGGCCCCTTAAGTTTCATAACCCTTTTATTTTTCAATTATAAGTTTTATTAAGCACATAAAGTTTAACATATGGCACACTTAGTCCCTAATGTTTTTAACTAAAATACCTAGAAACTTATATTTGCACATTCACTCCCTAAAGGCATAAACACATAACATATAAGGCACACGTAAGCTAAGCTCAATTGACTTTCCTTAAAAATGATATTTTGTTATTGTTTAAAAAGCCTTTTTCCTTTAATCACATTATTATTATGATGAAGATATTTGACATTTTCTCCCCCTCAACCAATGACCCGTTTTCTAGTTAAAGAGCAGTAGTCGTTGTTTGAGTGGTCAAATGTACTTGAAAAAGCATTTTCAGATGACTTAATGTTTTATTTTGAAAATCAAACACCAATAAAATAAGATTTCTCTTATTTCCACACATAAGTGCACTGACACGTACACTTATGGCATATTGAAAGCACGGGTTGTGTTGCAAAGTAAACACAAGCCTTTGCATGGTCATAAAGTAGACCATGCCCGATAATAAATTCCCATTATGAGGTCAAGTTTTCTTTTTGAAATATTTGCCTTTAAGATGATGACCGGGTTGCTATCTGAAATAATAGCAAGCCATTTTTGGCATGTTTTGAAAACTTTTGAACTTCTGCTCGAACTTCATTTACAACCTCGTATCATTATTGAATGACATTTCTAAGACCGTAAATGTTATCGATTTTCAGAAGACATGCCATTATTACCTCTTTTTTATATTTTTCTTATTATTTTTTTTAATTATTTTTATTATTTTTAAGGGGTTTATATTTTGTATTTTGTTTTAGAGTTAATTACATCGTCCGTCCCTGTGGTTTGGGCTAAATCCCTAATTGAGTCCCTATATTTTTTTTTTGTTCTTATTGATCCTTAACTTATGGTTTCAAAATTACTACACCGTCCATCCCTCTTTAACCAAATCGAGTTTTATGTATGTAGTTATTCTCATCCACGTGCTTGCACGCGAGGTATTTCCGTCTTTTCATTTCTTTTTAGTTCAACTTAGTTGCTAAAGTGTCATCTACAAACACACACAATGATATCTCCTCCGCTCACTCACAACATTTTACTCCTCTGACTTTTTCTCATTAAAAATCGGGCACACCACACATTTCCGACTACCCATATCCCACCAACATATACACACCATCGAACAGACTGAATGATCACGATCCTAATACAGCCATCATCACCGTAACCCACTACTCATTGTTAGCCACTCATATTTTGTTCATCGGATGATTTTTTGGGTGGTTAAACAGAATCTGGTATAAATAAGAGATGCTCGAGATAAAAATGGAAAAAAAAAGATTAGCGAATGAATAGAGAAAATTATTCAATTTTATTGTCTTTTACGTTTATTTTAGTTTGTTGGATGTTTATCCTGCTTTCAAAATCTAGAGATCTACAAAGTGACATCTTGTCTCAAATAGTTTATATAAACTCACGACAACAACCTAAAGAGTAGTATATAAGATGGGTGGGCTGCGGTGCGTTGGTTAGTATGGGTCGGCGCCAGGCACAGGCGTGACAGCGATAGAATGATTGTGATGTAGTTGGTGGTGGACATGACGCTCCTTTGTAATCTAGTGGTTTTAGGAAATTTTCATATTGGTTGGCATCCATTAGATCAGATAATTTTTTGGTGGTTTTTAAGACTTTTGAATAAATGTTTAGCAGTACTTACGATTTTGGTGGTCTTATTCCATTTTTATTTTTATTTTTGATGGAGTTATGGCGGTTTCATCATTTTGAAAATGTTTGTTTTTAACTTTTATATCATCTCGTAGTTTTCAAGAAGAAAAGATGGAAATATAGTTCGTAGTGTTTGTTGTGGTGTGAATTTATTTTTTGGTATGAACTAAAAATGCATGTATTTAATGTTTGA
This sequence comes from Tanacetum coccineum, assembly GCA_026074375.1. Lineage (NCBI taxonomy): Eukaryota > Viridiplantae > Streptophyta > Magnoliopsida > Asterales > Asteraceae > Tanacetum > Tanacetum coccineum. Next base: position 4,573 of record BQNB010032050.1, read on the forward strand.
GAATTTATAAGAGATTGGTTAGATTGTTAGATTGTGGTATGTTTTTTATTGAGATGGGTTAGATTGTGGTGGTGGTGGTGTGCCAGGTGATGGACAGGTGATGGGATGGTGGTGGAGGTGATGGGACGGTGGTGGAGGTGATGGGACGATGGTGTTGGCGATGGGACGATGGTGGAGGTGATGGGACGGTGGTGGAGGTCATGGCGGTATCGTGTTTGCCGCAAACTATGTACCAAGTGAAATGAGAAATTTATTTATGTATGTTTAGAGATTTGTGTATAAATTAGCTATAAGAATTTAATTTATGTTTGGAACTGTTATAGAAAAAAATGATTGTTATACAAATATTATATATTTTGTATATTTTTTTTTGTTTTTTATATGTTTTTTTAATAAATTATTTGTAATTTATTTTTATATAACTTTTTCTAATTTATGCATTTTATAGTTTTGTTTTTTAATTTTTTCTATCTTTAAGTAATTTGCTCTAAATAAAATAAACAATAAATAAATAGGTTGAAGAAGATAAGAGCAAAAGGACTAAAATACCCTCATGTGCCTCACACATGAGGTGAGATAACGGGGAAAAATAACTCGATTTGGCTATAGGGATGGACGGTGTGCAATATTTAAACCATAAGAATCAATTAGGCAAGAAAAAAAAGATAGGGACTCAATTAGGGATTTGACCCAAACCACAGGGACGAACAGTGTAATTAAGTCTTTGTTTTATAAAAGTTTTCTAAAAATGAAAAATCTTTTTTGTTTTTCTGGTTTTTAATATATATACATATTATATACAAGATATTCGAATAGGTACCACCACTATTCTTCAGCTTCATCTGCCAATTGTTTTAGGGTCTCCGGCGTAAAACTTCGCATTCTCAGCTTGTTGATAAGAAATTCAATTCTTTCTCTGCCAAGGGCTTTAGTGAAGATGTCCGCTAGTTGATACTCCGTATTGACAAAGTAAAGCTCTACTACTCTGTTTTCAACTTGCTCTTTTATGAAGTGGAATCTGATATCAATATGTTTTGATCAAGAATGTTGAACATTGTTGTAGCATAAGGCAATAGCACTTTTGTTATCACAGTACATTGAAATTTTATTGAATCCAAGGCCATAGTCGGTAAGCTGTGATCTCATCCAAAAGACTTAAGCATAACAGCCAGACAAGGCTATATATTCAGCTTCCATACTGGATATCAGAACGCTTTTCTGTCTTTTTGATGACCAGCTAACAAGTTTGTCTCCCAATAATTACATACTTCCAGATGTACTTCATCTAGTATCTTGGCAACCCGCATGATTAGCGTCTGCATAAGCTGTTAGAGCAATAGAAAAATCCTTTGGATACCAAAGTCCCCTATTAATGGTTCCTCTAAGGTATTTAAAGATTCTTTTTACAGCATGTAAGTGCTTTTCGGTAGGCTTTGCCTGATACCAGGTACACATGCATACAACAAATGTTAGGTCTGTGTTAGGATTTCGTTTTATGTGACGACATTATGAAATTACCATAGTTTAACATACCACCATACGTAGGGACTAGAATAGGCATTTTAGTAAACTTATGTATAGATGGTGGTATAAATACCCCTTCATTGCTTCTATGGAGGGGTGAGACTCTTGTAATACTTCGCTTTTCATTATATTTTACACACACTAGTTTCTTCCTCTACTCTCTCTCTCTAAACATGGCATTCTTATGGTTTGAATCACCAAGACCATCGGATCTATGATTCTTTTATATTTAACAAGTGGTATCAAAAGCCATGGTTACACTCTTGGGTCGGGTTACATTTTATGATTCCGGTTCGTGTCTCAAATATGTCATTTTCGTGTTGTGTTGATTCGTGCTTCTCATATTTTTTTTGCTTATTATTAAGCTGTTTCATGGCTTAATTGGCTAGTAAAAATGACTGGTTTGTTTGTTTTTGTGTTAGTTGGGTGAATCTGGTATAACTACTTATCTCAATATTTGCGATGTGTTTCTTTTTTTTGGGTCACTCTGTTGTCCAAAAACTTACAAAAGTAGCAGATTCTGGGTTGTTGAGTTCATAGCAACGGTTTGGAACCAATTGTACTCCTCTTATCTTCTTTGAGCTAAAGGACAAAAGTACACGGTTTGTCATTTAGCATGGCGGTTTGACCGTGGCGGTTTGCCGTAGCGGTTTGGTGAACAGGTTTTCAGAAGACTTAATTTTTCATGGTCGATCTAAACTAAACTCTGTCCAATTCGAATCTTGGTAGCGGTTTGGTGTCAGTGGCGGTTTGGTGAACAGGTCTAGTGGCGGTTTGGCAAACTTTATGCCAACGGTTTGCTTCCCACAACCCAAACCGAGTCAACTCGGTCATTACCGAGTTGACCCGAGTCAACTCAACTGAGTTTGAAAAATCGGTATTAAACGAGTCAAGGTCAAAGAAAGTAAAGGAAAAGAAGACAGAAGACTCGACATTAAACTACATCAAACTACAAACTACATCATCATATAACAATATACAACCAACAACAACCAATCAACATCACAGCCTCAATAAAAAATCAATACAACAAATCCAATCCCAAATCCTACAAACCCATTGTCACAATATCCATACAATTACTCATCCAACTCCATATCTAAACATATCTCATCGTCAATTATCACTACTCCATCTTCTCGATACAATATGACTCGAAAAAAAAAACAATAAATTGATCTCAGTATTTTTTTTATGTAGTACAAACGAATGTTATGACCACATAAAGATCACACACAAAAGAAATATCATCATAGAATGTGAAGGTTTGCAAACCCTCTTTCAATTTTCAGATTTTATAAGATGATTTAATAAACAATTCTTAGTTACATCATTCTTTGTTCGTTTGTATTACAAGTAAAAAACTCACGGTCGAAACCTACCTAAGATCCTTCAAAGGACCTTAAGGCTTTCGATCTTCTTTGATGGAACACGGTTTTCATTTGCCGAAATGAACTTCAATGGTCATGAAGTATAATTGTTTTACCAGTGATAATAGATAAGGGTTTCTTGGTTTGGTTTCTGGATACACGAAAATAACATAAAGTTATTTGTTATTTGTGTTTTAGATTACAAAGAAATGAAATGGTATGAGATTTATATATTTGAGAAAGCAAATCGGTGGATCTATCTATTGTTGGTGGAGCGTGGTTTTTGTAAGAAAACAAAAAGGGGCTACATTTGTGGTTATGATCAGGGTTAGGAGAATTAGGGATTTGCTTAAATTTTATAACCCTAACTCACCATGTGAACCGGTTAACAATTTCAATCATGGGCCGAGAGTTGAGTTGAATTGGGCCGAATTCGTAGAGTATGTGGTAAAATCGGTTTAGATAATGCAATTGGGCTACATTTACTTTTATTATCATTTTGGAATGGGCTTGATAGGTCTTAGTATAACGAAAAGTAAATGGGTTGCGTTTTTTATTTTAGAGTGGGCCGATTAAAGCATAATAACATATTGGGCTGCATTTAGTATGAAATTAACTTGCTAATTATGTTATATTAAGTGGTTTATGGTTACGTTGGGGTTTAATGCGACAAAGTGACAATATGAAGAGACCGGGATCAATTTTTATAAAGAACCATGGAGCTTAAAATTTTAATGGCTAGATTTGGAATTAATTTTTTTTCTAAGTGACTACGGGGTTGATCGGGTATCACTTTTTTGTGATTGAAGTTGGATTTCACGAAGGCGTGTACTTATTTTATCTTGAAGTCAGGGTTGGTTGGATGCATGATTTCAATGATAACTTGCTCAAGCTTAAGATTTAAGTTAAAGACTTGGGTTATTTAGTTACCAACAGTCGGGGTGGATGGTTGAAGACCTGGATAACTATCACTTAAAGGAGTTACGTTGTAGTACTCAGTGACACATGCATAAGACGATGTGGATAATCACAAGAGGTGATGAAAGTCTCATACTTTGTCTGGTGAGTATAGAGTACTTAGAGATTTGGATGTTGCACAAATTCTCAACACCGTCCTTCCAACATTAGTGCAAGCTTAAGTCACAAGAACAAGGAATTCTACTTCAGTTTCAAATTTGGTAAATCGTGTTTACTCCATCAGTGGTCACTTCAAATAGTTAAAGGGGGTTGGTAAAGATAGTCAGAGAGAGTTTATGAGTAGAGATTTGATCAGCAGTTGATTCTCACTGTGACAACCGTGGTTTGAGCCGGTTGGTCAGTTTGTTTAGAATTTAAAGCCTGTATAATTCAGTTTATGTGTGTCATTATGTATTTTATGTGTTTTATATGTGTATGAGATGGAAGTACATGAGTGATGACTTATGGTACTTGTGGAAATGAAATCATTTGAAAGCGTTGCGTAGTTTCAAATGTCGTGTACGTAATATTCTGTGTACGTACTATGTATATGTAATTCATATTATATATATTAGTTTAGTATTTTATAGATTGTAGAGTACTTTCTATTTTTAAAAATAGTTAGAATCGAAGGTTAGTTTGAAAACTAGTTAGAAAGTTCAAGGTTTAGCTAAATAATTAAAGGTTTTTTCTTAGAATTAAAGGTTTTTACTTAGAATTAAAGTAAATGTATAACAAATAAATAAATAAATATAATATAATTAAAAGGGTGGTTGTGTGGATCGGCCGAACAAGGGAAGAAAAAAAAGGGAAAGAATCCCAATTTGATTACAACTTTTTTTTTGGAAATTATCTTTTCCTAAGCCTATAAATACAAATCATAACTTAATCAAAAATCATTTTTTTCCTCTCCTCTCTCATTGGCCGGTCGAACAACACAAAGAACAAAGGAAACCCAAAAAATTTTAAGGTTTTGATTTTCAAGAGTTAAAGTAATGTTTTCTAAATCCTTTTTCAATTCAATTGATTTTATTTAACGTAACAATCATTAAGGATAGATTAGGTTATTGTAAATAATCTGTAATTAAGAGGTTTTGATCATCAAAAATTATTTTAGGGTTAATAATTAGGATTTGGGTAAGTTAATTAGGGTTAATTACGCTAAATTCAGAATAGAAATCTGGGCAGCATTTCATCTTGCGAGAGCCATATCTCAGTCATACGGATAGCTTTTATTGATTTTATTGAGCCTAAAATTAACTACAGAGAGTCTACTTTCCAACCCAAGTGGTTTCATGAATTAAAAGTGAGTGGAAGTTAGTCAAATTAATCAAACAAGATTCATTGTCAAAACTGAGTTTTCGGGGCAGATTCTGAGTTGTGTTTGTGAGGTCAAAAAACCATATCAAAACGTCTTTTTAATTGATGGTCTTGCTACCGTAGCAAGTTCATGATGTTTATGATTTTTTAGAATTTTTGTAGAATTTTCCTAAGTGTTTAAATGGGTCTGCTCAAGCTAAACTTTTTGAAGGTCGAATCAGGTCAAATTCTGGACACTTTGTGATGTTGAATTTTTATAAAATGGTTACACTCACTATTATTTTTATCCAAAAATCATAGAAGCTCACAACTCATTGGGGAGCTATAGGATGTAAGGAGAAGAACTAATTAGGTGTTTTAGTATTTTATTTAGAGTCATCTTGTGACTATAAAAATAGGATAAAATGTAGAAAGTTGAGATGTAAGTTTTATAAGGTAACTTGAGGTTAACAAGTTATGAAGAGTATATAGATGAGTTGAATCAAGATAGGGTATAGAGTATCCATTGTTATGATTGTTACATTGACTTGGGTGAGAGACCTAATCGATGGTAACATGTGTGTATTGTTTTGTATAGATTATTTGCAAAGTTAATTGAAGAGTTTGGATGTACTTTGCATCGAGGTGAGTTTTACAGTCCCATTTTTTTACTTATATATTAGGATGGAAATGATGCAAAACTGTTTTTGAATTATGAACCGTGATATGTGTTTTTAAGTTTCGAACTATATGATTGCTATGTGATATGAATTGTGGTAAGGCATGTATATGTGAGGATGACATGACCTTGTGTGAGACCCGAACGAACTTAGCTAGTCAAGCGAGTTAGTCTTGCACGGAAACAAAATTGTGGGACGAAGGGGTACGATCCACCCCAGATATTTGTGAATTTATTTTGTGATAGAATAACCAAGCATATATGTTCGTAAATGTTTTGTTGATCGTGGTGTCATATGCGTGTTTTAAACCTGTAACTCTCACCAACAATTTTGTTGACGTTTTAAGCATCATTTTCAGGTGAGAAAAACGTGTGAAGAGTTAGGAAAAGGAATTAGCTGGACCATAAGCTTGCATTGCGGAATCTATGATCATTTGTTTTGTTCTGGTGGATTGCACTATATGAATTTGAATGATAAATGTTGTAGGTGTTATCATGACACTTTGTGACTTTCATATATTGGATTTTAATTCGTTTAGCATTTCTCTATTGTGACGCCATGTGTTGTGATGATACCTATCGATCACGCCTTGTGATTTCTCCTTGGCAGGGTGTGACACTCACGAGATTCATTTGGGCTAATTTTATTCTTTTCACAAGATTTCAAGTATATGTGCGTACAATGTTTTGCTAATTTTGAGGTATCAAAACCAGCAAGGGGGAAGGAGACATACATCTAAATGCACAACAAGTACACGTGACGAACTTTATACATTCTTCTTATTTGAGGTCTTCCGAGAAGACAAATGTCATGTCCGCAGAGAAAATCAATGTTTAACTCGTGGCTTTTGGTGTATTATTCCACCTACATAGGGGAAGAGATGTAAGAAATAGTTTCTAATGATAAAAGAGGTACGCAATGGTATGATGATTCCTCTAGATAGTCAATATCCTGCAGGATGAAATGTTTTCATCCGGGACTTAGTTGACTTTGGTGTTATCATTTCGACTACTTGGAGGGTTTAGTTGTCAACATCCGAGACTTAGCTAGCCTTGGGTGTTACAAGAAATATCATCATTATCCTGAAGGAAGGAATGCGCACGTTCGGGACTTAATTGACTTTGACGCTACGATTTCGACTTCATGAATGGGATAGAGTGTGTACTTCGGGTTTTTGGGCTTCATAAAATGAGACTGGTTGCATCTCTTCAACTACATGGGGGAAGAGATACCTTGATACTTTTAAGTATGCATTATTTGAACTTCCAGGGGGAAGAAGCGTGAGAAGATTTATTCCAGCATGAGAAGATACGTTGCTGATCCAGTCAATGTTTCCCCAAACAGTTAATCACTAAGATTATTATCAAAGGAGCAATATTTGATGTGGTTTGCTACTAATTCCGCTGTATAACTCAGTACAAGACCTGTACCTACATTTCTAATACCTGGACAGATTAGTTCAGGGCTCGTACCCAATCCGGTCCCTGCAGCACCTTATGTTCCCCCAATAAATAAAGAGCTGAAGATCTTATTCCAACCAATGTTTGATGAATACCTAGAACCTCCTTGTGTTGAAAGACTGGTTTCTTCTGCTATAGCAGTTCAGGTTCCTGTCATTTCAGCCGGTACACCTTCTTCTACTACCATTGATCAAGATGCATCTTCTCCAAGTCATTCACCGTCATCTTCAGAATTACAACCTCCTATCTTACATCAAGGTGTTGCAGCTGGATCTACTATCATTGAATATAATCCTTTTGCTCATGTTGACAACGATCCCTTCGTAAACGTGTTTGCTCCAGAACCTAGTTCTTAAGCATCATTATTCGGGGATGCTAGTTCAGCTGAATCCACTCATGTTACTCAACCACATCATCATCTCTAGAAATGGAACAAGGATCACCCACTTAACAATGTCATTAGCAATCCCTCTCGACCTGTATCCACCAGAAAACAACTTGTAACCGATGCCTTGTGGTGCTTATACAACTCTGTACTGTCAAAAGTCAAACTAAAGAACTTCAAATCTGCCGTGACTGAAGACTGTTGGTTTCAAGCTATGCAAGACGAGATTCACGAATTTGATCGACTTCAAGTATGGGAATTAGTACCACGATCAAACCGTGTCATGATTATAGCTCTCAATTGGATTTACAAAGTTAAGCTTGATGAGTATGGTGATGTTCTGAAAAATTAGGATAGGTTGGTGGCCAAGGGATATCGACAAGAGGAGGGAATTTATTTCGAGGAATCATTTGCACCGGTTGTACGCATCGAGGCTATAAGAATCTTCATCGCCAATGCCGCCAGTAAGAACATGACCATCTACCAGATAGATGCCAAGACCGCATTCCTGAATGGCTAGTTAAAGGAAGAAGTCCACGTCAGTCAACCAGAAGGTTTCGTTGATCCAGATCATTCGACACATGTTTATCGTCTGAAGAAGGGACTTTGGTATCTGAAAGACACCGCTATGGCACTAACGGCCTATGCAGATGCGGATCATGCAGGTTGTCAGGATACACGAAGAAGTACGCCAGGAAGTGCTCAGTTCCTTGGAGATAAACTAGTCAGCTAGTCATCAAAAAAGCAGAAGAACACTGCGATCTCAACCACATAGACTGAATACATTGCCATGTCTGGATGCTGTGCTTAGATACTTTGGATTAGGTCACAGCTTACAGCTTACAGACTACGGTTTTGTCTTCAATAAGATTCCCCTGTATTGTGATAACCGCAGTGCCATTGCTCTCTGCTGTAACAATGTCCAGCACTCCCGATCCAAGCACATTGACATACGACACCATTTCATTCGAGAGCAGGTTGAAAAGGGTGCGGTTGAATTGTACTTCGTGACGACGGATTATCAGCTTGCGGACATATTCACCAAGGCATTACCAAGAGAGAGGTTTGAATTTCTACTCTCACGACTTGGTATGAAGAGTATGACTCCGGAAACCCTTAAACGTCTTCAGGAAGGAGAGGAGGAGTAAAGGATGGTCTTCGTATATCCTATGAATATTTGTATATAATTAAACACAAAAACAAAATACAAAAATAGAAAACCTATAAAAAATCATAAAAAATTAAAAAATAGAAAATACCAAAAATATTTTTCAAGACATGTCTTCTGTAAATCGATAACATTTACAGACCTAGAAATGTCATTCAATAATGACACGGGCCTTTAAATGAAGTTCGAGCGGAAGTTCAAATTGTTTTAAAACATGTCTTCATGGCTTGTAGTTATTTCTGACTGCAACCTGCTTTTCAATTTGAGGAACGCATGTCGCCAAAAGACAACTGTTCCTAACAACGGGAACTTAATTTTTCCCGGGAACGAATTACTTGATATCTGTGCATCATCAGATTAATGTACGTTTCAGTGCGTTATTTCTTATTCGGAAGAGAAGTCTTCCTTTTCCAACAAAAAAATTTCGTCTTAATTAATTTTTCAAAATTATTTGTGTTTAACACGGTGGAAAGAGGGTTGTTTAAAATTCCCCAGTTCGGGCTTTTATAATAAACTTTTCAGCTCAAATAACGACTACAACTCTTTCAATAGAAAATGGGTTATTGTTTGGGGGGGGGGGGGGGAGAATGATTTCAAGTTTATTGCAGCAAACGGGTTTCTAAAAACATTTCTCAAGTAATGGAAAAGGTTTTTGGAATTATACGAGGTTATAATTTGAGGGGGAGTTAATTAACTATAACTCAAAGGGCCTAAATTGTCTATAGTTAGAAAGCATAGGAACTTATGTGCAAATTACTACTCGTTTGCTAGACCTTATTTAACTAAAAGGACTAAATCTGCCATCTTTCAAAATTAATTAACCTTAGAAAACCTTTTAACCAACAATAAATAAATGATGAAAGCCCAAGGACCAATTCTACCATAACTAAAACCCTTAGTTTAAATAGGTGGCAGTTTGGCAAATTTGGTCAAACCTTCTAAAATCGGTCAAATCTAAAAACACACACACACACACACACACACACACTAACGCAAATCGCCATCTTTAATTCGCCACCCTTTGAACCTTGATCTCTTCTGTTATTCGTGCTAAGGTATGTCTTGAACTTCATTCTATTACCTTAGATCTGTTGGTAAATGAAAAGAATCGGATTAAAATGCACTTAAACGAGTAGAATCTCTAAATTTTATACCTAGGGTTTTGAAAAAATTAAATGTACTAAGGATTGTGTAATTGATGGGTGGGATAGGTACGGATTTAGATGGTAAGCACTCGATCATGATTGAATTAACATTAATCAGCTACATTTGTGTGATTTGAATGATTTTGTATGCGTTTTTGATCGAAATCAGTATGTGTGTTTATGATGTTGGTTTGTCTGCTAGTATTTGTTGTTTAGGTCTTATTAATGATAGTTTGTTGCTCTGTCAAGATCTTCTCTTAATACATTAGCCGATCTAATGATTTTCGTGTATGGTTTAACTTTTAAAAGTCAACTAATGTTGTTCGGTGTTGTAACGTGTTAGTGATGTGTTACTTATGCTTAGGAATGTATTATATGCCATGAATGCATGTCCCGTAGTGCTTAAAATGGTATTCGAATGTGTTGGCCTTCTTATGTTGTTGGTAGAGGTTTGCTATATGTTCGTGATAGCGGTTTGATGAAAATTCTTAATAGCGGTTTGATAAAATTGCTTGATAGCGGTTTGCTTAGAATTGCATGATAGCGATTTGAATTTATTGAATTTTTTATTTTGAGCAGGCAAACCGCTACGAGGTAGCGGTTTGATGAAGATTATTTTTATTATTAAAATAATTCAAACTGCTTTTGATATATTTATTAAAATAATGCTAGCGGTTTGGTCATGGCGGTTAGATTAAAATTAATATAATATTCATAGCGGTTTGGTCATGGCGGTTTGATTAAAATAAATATAATATTCGTAGCTGTTTGGTCATAGCAATTTGATTAAATTGAATTAAATATTCCTAGCGGTTTATCTGAATTTTCTCGTGGCGGTTTGTTCAAATCACTTCATAGTGGTTTTCTCATTCCACCTCGCAGCTAACGTGTTAGTGATATGTTACTTATGCTTAGGAATGTATTGTATGCCACAAATGTATGTCCCGTAGTACTTGAAACAATATTCGAAGGTGTTTGTTCCTATGTTAGTGATAGAGGTTTGCTATATGTTCTAGATAGCGGGTTGGTAAATATTCTCGATAGCGGTTTGATGTAATTATGCTAGATAGCGGTTTGGTTAGTTAGCCTAATAGCGGTTTGCAGTATTTGCCTGATAGCGGTTTGATTGTATTGATTATTTTATTATGAGCAGGCAAACCGCTACGAGGTAGCGGTTTGATGAAGATTATTTTTATTATTAAAATAATCCAAACCGCTATTTCGAATTTTTCTTAATTGGTAGCGGTTTGATATATTTATTAAAATAATTATAGTGGTTTGGTCATGGCGGTTTGATTAAAATGAATATAATATTCGTAGCTGTTTGGTCATAGCGGTTTGATTAAAATAAATATAATATTCATAGCTGTTTGGTCATAGCAATTTGATTAAAATAAATATAATATTCGTAGCTGTTTGGTCATAGCGATTTGATTAAATTGAATTAAATACTCCTAGCTGTTTATCAAAACTTTCTCGTGGCGGTTTGTTCAAATCACTTCATAGCGGTTTGCTCACTTCACCTCGCAGCGGTTTGGTGTCAAGAGGGTAGCGGTTTGGGTCAGATTTTCAAAGTTTTGGCCCATTAGTCCCAATACCCTCTCACAGCCCAACCCAAAGGCATAATTACCTAGTTAACTCCCATCTGGGACTTATTAACTAGTAAGTGTTCATCTGATATCTTTGACCAAAGTTGACTTAATCTCACCGTAATCAATCAAAGCTTGTCAATCATCATGACTAATGTTCTCATCTAATGTCAACTATATGTTATGTCTTCCTATCTTTGTTGATATCTTTGTGCAGATAACATGACCAATGAGAATATTCCCGCTCCTGCTCCCACAAGATTTGATGATCAGATTCTTCCATTTGCGGCATGGGTGCCTATTAGAAATAGCAACTTTGTCTTGGATCTTCAAAAGAAGCAAAAGAATCCAATCTTTTAGCTCTTTGTGGATATTCTACAAAACACAAACTTCTTCAGAGCATTCACTGCCTCAGCTTCCGTTCCAACTATCTACATTCAACAATTTTGGAATACACTTGCATATGAGGCAAAGACTGGAGCTTATAATTTTTAGTTAGATGAAACCCGATTCACATTGGACACTAATCTTCTAATGGAAGCTTTAGAGATAACACCCATTGATCAAGCTCATCAGTTTGTGTCACCTCCGTCGGGTGATGCAATCATGGACTTTGTAAATGACTGGGTATACAGAGGAAATTCACTTTGTGTCCAAGAATAGCGAGAACACCCTGTAATTACCCGGAGAGCAATATTGTCAATGATCAACCAATGTCTCACAGGTAAGACTTTTAGGTTTGATAGGCCTAGATATGCTGTTCTTTAGATGCTTTGGGGTATAATTACAAGTATAAATGTTGACTATGCTGAACTCATGTGGGAAGAATTTGTATAAGCTATTCAGACTTTTCTTACTGATAAGGCTAATATGGGCAGTCCTACTAAGAAGGGCAGGAAAGACAAGCCTCACGTTATTCCTTATTGTTGGTTCATAAAGCTAATTTTCTATCATTTGGGAAGAAAACACAATCTGCATCAAAGATCTGAGTCTCCGTTACACCTTGCTAAAAAAGATCTTCGTCTTGGAAATCTCAAGTTCGTCCCCAAAGGTGAAAAAGATGAAGTCTTTGGAATGCAAATTCCTAATGTGTTGATCACGGACTCTATTAGGAATGCACCTTACTACGAGGTTTACATGGGAATGGTTGCAAAACATGATTGTAACATTGCAGCTGAAAAAGAAGGAAAGAAAAAGTCAATATCCAAAGCCGATCTGTCAAAGAAACCTGCAACTGTGAAGCAACTCAAGCCAAAGCCTATTAAAGAGAAGTCAAGCAAACCAGCACTTGCACCAAAACCTAAGGTAACACAGGAAAAACCAGTAAAGTCTTCTCCCGTGAAGCATTCAAAAATGGGTAAAGTGCAGAAAATTCGCAAAGGAAAGAGTTCCCTCTAACTCATTGATGAAGATGAACCAACTCAACCTGAACCTGTAACCGAACATCAGGGTGAAGGGGAAGAATATGATGTCGAACGAGCTATACAGATGAGTTTGGAATCATTTCACGCAAGCACATTTTGGCGGTGTGGCTATTCGAGAACCTGTAGTAGAGGCCACCCGACCACTCCCTGTAGTTGAAGGCAAGGGAAAAGAAATTGCAACTAAAGAACAAGCTGCACAATCACTATTGGCTCTACGCACGCCAAAAAGGAGAAGTACCACGGACCAATTTATATTCCAGAGGCGGACTCTAGCTACTGAAGAGGCATCAACTAGACCCTTTGCACAACCACAGGATGACGCATCCGCAAATATAGTTCGTGATTCTCCGTCTCCTGCGGATGCTGAAACTGGTGCTGATACAGACAAGACAAACAGTGGAGATGATACTGAGATACTGCAGATTGGTGAAGAACAAGAAGAAGATGTGGATAACCAAGTGAATCTAGAGGAAAAGATTGCTGAACTTGATCAAGGCTAGGCTGGATCAGACCCTGGTAAAACTCCCAAATCTCGACCTCCACCAGAGTAGGTATTCATAGACGAAGATTAGGTTGGGCCAGACCCTGGAGAAAGCCGTGTGGCTCTTGCTGGACCAAACCCTGAGCCCATGCACGATAGATTCATGGCTAATGTGTACCCCAACGTTCATGAAAGCTTGAAATTTCTAGCTGATGAACATGTCATCTTAGAGGATCTACTAAGTTCATCCGAGACTCTCTCTTTAATAAAGAATCTGGATGATGCATATACTATTGGGGATCAGTTCTTAAATGACAAATCCACTGAAGATGAACCGGGAAAACTCAATGTGGAAGCCTAAAGTTAAATCGATGGTCACAATTCCGATTCATCAAGCGTCCTCCTCTGTTCCTCCACTATCCACACCGGTTATCGATATCACACCTCTAAAACCTGTATCTCCTCTAATTCATGAGCCAATCTTTACAGCTACAACAATAACTAAACAACAACCTTTCCACTTCCATCTCCTCCACAACAACAAAGCACAACAAAGCCTTCGTTAGCCTCTCGTGTCTTAACGCTGGAACAAAGATGTGCTGATCTTGAAAAGCAATGCAAACTTCAGGACAAGACGACTCAGGCTCTCTCTTCTAGGATATTCACATTAGAGCTTAGAGATATGCCTCATAAGATCGATGAAACCATCCGTGAAGCTGTAAGAGAGGCTGTACACGTGGCTCTACAAGCTCCCCTTCGAGATCGCTTCAGAGAACTGCCTGAAGCTGATATGAAAGAAATTCTTCACCAACGGATGTTTGAGAGCGGTACCTACAAATCACTTCCTGAACATGTGGCTCTTTATGAAGCTCTTGAGGCATCTATAGAACGTGCGAATAGGGACGAGTTTCTCGCTGAAAAGGACAAGTCTCGAAAAAGACGACGTGATGATCAAGATCTTCCTTCTCCTCCCTCAAAAGACTCAGATCAAAACAAAAAGTAAAGGCATGACTCTGACGCATCAGGGTCAAAACAGCCTCTAGCTCTTCAGTTCTCAGCCTGGAAAACTTTGAACACTAGAGAAGCTCCTTCCAGCTCCTCCAAGCAAAAGTTCATTCCTCATTCTGAACAACCAATTGAAGACGTGCTCATGCCAGATGATATGAATATCTCAGATTCAGAGGACACCGACACTGCACATCTTCCCAAGATCAAGGCCAGACCTGACTGGTTGAAGCCTGTTCCAGAGGAAGACAGACCAGCATCTCCAGAGCCAGACTGGGTCATTCCTATGAATGAATTATCGGAAACTAAGAACAATTGGGCCAATGCACTTGCCAGCTCGTATCAAGATCCAGATGAATACAAGCTACTACGACAGACTGGTGATATGAGTTCATTTATCAACTGGTTCTGCAAACGGATTAGAAAGAAGAAGCTGAGTAAAGCAGACTTAGAAGGCCCATCTTTCAAGGTAGTCTGACCATTTCATGACAACAACATCTCTCTTCAGTTTCAGATGGAAGAGTGTCACTTGCTGCTTACCGATCAAGTTGATTTGGTTAATCCTGAAGGTCATAGAGTTGTGCCTGACGTAAGCAAACCATTACCTCTCGGAGGTCCACCAGGTCAGGTAACCATTCAAACATAATACTTCTTCAATAAGGATCTGGAGTATCTTGTGTCATGTGACAAAGAAAGAAGGTCGGCTTTATCTATTTCCAAGCTGAAAGCGGCTCAATATCTAGACTTTGGACTTGAAGAACTAGTATCGTCACTATGGATTGAGAGTGAACGTAAGTATGATATTAGTGCTGCTTATGGAATCTCCCACTGGTGGTTTAAGTGCAAAGAATTCTACATCACAAGACACGGTGCCTCCTCTAATCGCAGTGCAGTCAGATCTCACATGCGGATCCCCAGTGTAGTCAGTCTCAAGACTTATGAAAGATACGTGCATACCTTCTTAAAAGAGATTGTTCTTCGCAGAGCTGACTACAAAGAATACAAGATCTCAGAAGCTGACTTCAAGAATCTGCATCCTAATGATTTTAAAGATCTGTTCCTGCTTTATCTTCAAGGTCAACTCAATCATTTATCTAGTGCCGACAAAGTTCGTCTCTTCAACGCAATCAACCTGTAGATAAGGAACATCGTCATTAAAAATGTATAGAAGATATGCAGCTCGGGATTGAAAGTTATCAAACGAAACTCAATCTCACTTAACCGAATTGGGATGCATCTGACTTTCTGTTCAAAGAAGATTACACCATAGTCAGCAAGCCGAGGGCGGTCATCTACAGAGACAGAAATGATCAGAAGAAGATGATGCGAGAGACTGAGGTGCATAAGTTCAGTGATGACACGTTGAACAGGATTCTGAATAAGCTGGATCACATGGTTAAAGACTTCAAGCTATTCAAGTTCAATCCGGGCATGGAAACAAGAATTTGGTCTGAGGTCGATAGAAGGAGGAGTAAGGAGTTTATAGAGGTGATCAAGAGAAGACTCAAGATTAGGAGAATATCCAGGAGTCTCGAAAGCTTTATTGGTGGAAGACTAAGAGATGTTGACTACAGACTTATTTAGAGAACTGAATGATTTCATCATTCTGATACTCAGGTCAATATCATCTTATTTTTGTATAACATATCTTGTACATTATTATAAGTATTTAGTGTATCTTTAGGTGTTCAGTGACAAGTATAAAGTTTTTTAAGAGTTCTTTCGTTAAACTCAAAATCTTTCAAAATTTTTATACTTGTCACTCACACGTACCCTCATAGATTCAGGGAGAGCATTAATATGTTCCCCATTCGGCTTGTGAATAATCAGCATATTTTCTCCCAGTTTTCTAACATATTTGAATCAATTGATATCCAAATATCAAAGGGTTTGAAATTTTTAATAAGGGGAGAAAATGTTATTTAAATATGAAAACTGATAAAAAATGTGACTTTGTAGACTCATATGTATACTCCATCCTCCTTGTACTAAACATTTTCATTTATCGTTGCACATGTTGAGGGGGAGCATTTCTGAATAGCAAAAACAATCAAGGTACAAAAAGCTTTGATATTTATATCACAAGTACCTGATTGAGTTTTTCAATTGGTTTTATGGCAAGGTGAACTATACCAAAAAGACCGACCATGTATTTAATTTTATCGGAGTTATAAGGTTGGTAAGGTTAGGTATTAGTTCCCATGATCCAGCCAGAACCGGAGGGATCTACCCAGGGACAATCCACTAGTTAGTGTAGAAGTCCTTAGGTATGACATAAAAAAGGAGTAAAAGTGAGAATAAGGGAATAGTGCCGACTGAGATGGAGCTAGTACTGGAACAAACCCAACAAGGTACTAGTCATGAAGTCTCGGTAAGCACTGAAGGGGTTGAAGAATGAAAAAGAAATGTAAGGATAAAGGGTGTAAAGAAAGAAGCCCTCCATACACTTAGGCAGAAACCGGGTCAATACATCTGCTGTCAGAATCACAATGATGATTGCTGACATTGAAGACTGACATCATGGACCCAGTGATGCAATGCACAACCCTCCCTAGCCACTCAGAATCTCTCAAAAGATTTCTGTTTCATTTCTCACGGAGACTAAACACGTTATCTATTGACTTTCTCACTCCGAGTTAGTTGATATTGAAAAGGTGGCAGTCCGCTCCAGCCTCCGATCACTAAAACCAAAACGCACAATTGAGTCTAGAGCCAAGAGATCATCAATTAATCTCATTAGGACACTATTCCATATTACTTGTTCTTCACACAATGTGAAAACAAGGGTTATCATAAGAGTCCTACGCATTATCCTTGTGGTATTGCCAGAACATCTGAGTGATACCTAAGTATCACAGTGAATATGGAAATCCTACTAGAGCCAACATCAAACAAGCTCTTAGTAGGTGACTTGTGAGATCCTAAATAGATCAAACTTGTGTCAACTAGAAAGAAACGATGGTGTGATTCTACAAGAATCAAACTTGTTCTAGTATATGAATTGACGGTTAATGAACTTTGACATAAGCTTAAAACTCTCGATGTGTTACAAAAACACTTTCACTAAGTAACACGTCGACTGATTTTCAAACTAATTTTTCTCTTTATTGCTAACTATTTTATTACAGGTTCATATAAAGATGGAGATGGTGTCATCTTGTTCCGGTAGAGACAAGTTCATTATCACATGCTCATACTTGACCAACACATTCAAAGAAATCATGAAAGCTCAAGCATATGTTTTCTAAGCTTTCGCAACTCTGATATCGCATGTCTCTCTTAAAGTGGCCAAGTATTAAAGTTAAAGAACTTCAAGAACAACTTATTCAAGTTTTCAAGATCAAGAAATGTATAAGCTTGTCGGTCCGAAATACACGAGACCACAAGATGGCAAAAGATTACAAGATGATGATCAGAGATTATATTTGGTTGATGATCTCAAGAAAGCTCAAGATCACATATAAAGTACAAACACAAGCCACAAGACAAAGGCTACTACATCAAAGTACAAGATATCACGTGAAGAATCAAAGACTACAAGCTGAACACAAGATCAATCAGAAGATTGCTGAGCTTAAGTTAGTATTTTCTAGGTTGACCTCCTTTAGGGGGAGATTGTTAGATATTAGAAAAAGACTCGGTCACCCCATGTATTTTACCATTTATTATAGCTCGTAGTTAATCGTATGACATTCGGTATTGGGCCGGGTAATTAAACCCAACGTGTAAGCCCATGCCAAGGCCTATGGGCCGGTTTGTAAGACACTATATAAGCCTTTCTCATGCCATGGAAGAGGTGGTTAGCAGGGTTCTAAATAGCGCGCTATAGCGGCGCCATAGCGCGAAGCGTGGCCTCCACGTTACGAAACAGGCCAAGGCGTCGTCTTTAGGCGTGGCGTGCAATATAGCATCATATAACGTGATAAAGCGCGCTATAGCGCATAGCGTGGCGGGTTTTTTTGAAGTGTTTAAGAGATTTTCTAAAATTTGAGATTTATGCTTGGATTTACTAATATTTTGGATTGATGCTTGAATTTAATAATATTTACTACTCATATTATTCTAAACTATGATATAATCTATAAATCTATAAATATTTTTTGCCGCCTTAACTCACGCCTTAAAAATGCCATGTAGCTACGCCTCACGCTAAAGCTTGAGGCTTGGCTATGCCGCTACGCCACGCTTCACGCTATTTATAACCTTGGTGGTTAGTTATTTCATTATACAAGTCACATTTTCTCTCACTAGAAAGCTTTCTCTCTTACTTTCTCTCTCTAGATTCGGCTAACCTGTTGATCCCAATCCTAGATCGATTCCTTAGGTTTTCTAAGGTTAAATTACCTTGGATAAATCCAAAATAACTTGTTGTAGAAACTTTGTATGTATACTAAAGTGTATGCGGAATCTATACCTTAATACCTAGAAGTATTATGAATAAAACAGTAATCTTGAATAAACAAAGATATAAGCAAACGCTCCAATATTATTAGATCAATAATACGAATACTCTTCACTAGTACTAGGGTTTACAACCTTGAAGCTTTTCTGAATCGACTCGACAACTATGAACTTATAAAACTTGATATCTCAACTAATGCCCTAGGGCCTCCTTTTATAGACTAAGGAGTCCTAGTCTATCGGGTGTGAATTGGGTCTGATCGGTCGGGTTCGGTTTAATTAGGGTCAAAGCTCAAAAAAACTATACCCGAACCCGACCTTGTTTAAAACTCGGGTTACTTGGGTTCGAGTCAATCGGGTCGGGTCAATTCGGGTCAGGTCAATTCGAGGTCGGGTCAACCCGAATTTGAGTAAAATGACAAAAAAAAATCTTTTTTTTACCTTTTTAAATAGAAAATCTATTAATTTATATTGAAAAAAATTTTAAAAAAATATTCGGGTCAATCGGGTTGACCCGAACCCGAGTTAGCCAAAACATTTCAACCCGAGACCCGACCCTATTTAGAACTCGGGTCATTCGGGTTGACCCGAATGACCCGAATAAGTTTTTTGACCCGAGTGACCCGACCCGAATAGGCTCGGGTCAGGTTCGGGTCGGGTCAGCTTTTTTGACACCTCTAGTAGTAACATTAGTACTAGCAGTACTAATATATACTCACAGTAGTAACATGTACTAGCAGTCTTAACATTACTACTAGCAGCACTAACTACTTAGCTTATATTTCAGTCTTCAACTCTGAGCAGTCTTAACTTCAACTAACAGCAGTAACTTTATACTACCAGTACTAACTACTTAGCATAATTTCCATTATGTACCTGAGCAGTAGTAACTCTAAGAATCCTTGAAGTCTTTTAAGTCCCAACAATCCTCCCCTAAACTTGATGTTCATCTTCTGAATCTTCAAGTTTATTTGTCAAAAGTCTTCATCAGTATCAGGAAGATGCATTCAAACCTTTTATTGCCCCTTTTGCTGCTTTACCATAAGCTTGAGCAGTTGATAGCACATCTCATTAAAATGATCAGTTTGAAGTTTCTTGTTTAGCATATTGGTGATTGTTATTGGTGTGAGGGGATATCTCTTTTAAACTAACATAAAGATGTGCACATTTCCAAACCTTACAAAGTGTACTCCACATGAATCATACAATTTCTAAACATTCACTGTATATCCTTGTAGATTTCTCCATACTTCACTTCTAATGTCTGGTTCAAACATGACTTTTAAATCTCCCAACAACACTCTTTCATGTTTATCTTCAGGCCTTGTATCACCATGCTTTGTTTTGACTAACTTCCAAAGAGTCTCCAAATCTTCTCTGTCAATATCTTGAAGCATCCTAATCATTAAAGAATATCTCTTAAAACTTCCATCTGCTCTGATTAATTGAAAATGAACCATTATTCCTTCTTTAAAAAGCTTGTATTCAACAATCATAGGTGGTTTGGTAGCAAGTGGTATAGAATCCATTGCTATTTCATCATCTTTGACTATCACCAGATGCTTTTTCTGCTCAGCTTCATCATCTTCTTCAACTTCTTCAACTTCATCTGTCTCTTTGTCATCCTCCATTCTTTGTTTCTTTGAAGATTCTTGTCGTTGCTCTTTCCCTGCTCTTTTCCTACCAAGCATCTTCTTTCTGTTGCCTTTAGCTTTCTCCTCACTACTTTCTGCCTTCTTTGACTTATTAGATTCTAGTTCATCCTGTACCTTTTAAACTTTCTTATGTTCCCATTTTACTGTTAACTACCTCAGAATCCATAGGTATAAAAGTATTTACTCTCCTCAATTCATTATCAAACATCTTCTGGATCTCTTCATAGCTCTTGCTCTTCAATTGATTATGTTTGAATCCACCTATGTTTTTAAGATAGGTAGACATTTGATTCCTCTTTTGAGCTTTAGTTGGTGGCTTTCTTCTTTTCTTTTTAGCTCTAAGCATTGCAAAGTGTTTCTTTCTTTTGTTCATAAGCTCTACAAACAGTCTTGATCTTTCTTCAATAGTTATCTCTCCTTGTTCTTCTGTTTGTAGCCTTTGAGCTAACTCAAAATCTGCCTCCATCATAGCTTGTGTATTATCCCATCACTCAATCAAAGCTATATTGGCTTCTTTTTCTTGTTTCCTTGCAAGCTTTTCTTCTTCTATAATTTCAGCCTCCAACTGAGCTTGAAGATTTCTTGCCAAATCTTCATTAAGAGCAACTTGATCTTTTCTTTTCAGAGAAACTTCAGGCTCAATCATAATTCCTTTTCCTTTGTCTTTAATCATTGAAGGTTGTACTTCTTGTGGAGTTTTGAATTCACTTGGCTCCTGTACTACAACCCCTCTAGCCTTGGGTCTTGTAGTTGTTGTTGTTGTAGCAGCAGTAGTAACAACTTTAGGTTTAGCTGCTTTGATTTGAATAAGTGTCTAAGCCAAAGTGATTTCTTCAATAGTTGTAGGAGCAGCACTATCTTCAACACTAGTATCTACCTTTCTTTCCTTTACACTCTGCTCTTGATTATCACCAACTGGCACATTCACATTTACTTCATCACCATGAAGATCATCTATATCAAACATATCTACATCATCAGACCTCCTCTGGGTATCATCAACTAAAGAAACATTAGCATCCTTATCAATGTCTTCTATACTCCTCCCCTGTTTGGATGCATCTTCATGATCACCCAAACTCTCCTGATCTTCAGAGGATTCAACTCTCCTAGACATACCAACTTTCTTTAGTCTTTTAAAACCTGTAGCTCTTGACTTATTTTTCTTTTCCAACCTCTGGACCCTCTTTTTTAAATCAACAATCTCCTTTGCTTGAGCATCCTTTGCCTTCTCTAAAATCAAGAACCTGTTTTTGCAAATTAGTACATAAAAGCATCAATTCAGAAAGTTGCATGCTATCCTCACCACTGAGAGGTGGATCATTGGAATGTGTAGGAACACTGTCATCTAGTTGTGGCTCCTTTTGGGTAATTGCAGTGTCCTTCCTCTGTTTCCTCTTGGACTGTTTCTTATGAGATATAGAGGATGATGGTTGAGTAGGAATGGGTGTTTGAAGAGAATCAGCAGGAATACCTAAATCTACACCCTCATCTTGAGTAGGTTGAACCATCATTGTTTCAAACAAAGGTGTTATTCTCCCAGAAAAATCCTTTCCTTCTCTCCTCATATTGGCAAAGATTTTCTTTGTGTGTGAAGGGTTAACATAAATCTTCTTGTGATGTGACATATCACCAAGCTGTTGATTAATGAAAACTTGTAGAAATCATGGATACATCAGAAATTTAACCCCTCCATCTAAGTGTTTCACCATAGCATCAAAAATGTACTTAGACAGATTAAATTTTTGGTTTGTAGCCAAGCATATGATTAAAGAAGCCATTGTACTACTGAATTCGTTCCATGCAGTGGATTTGGCACTAAGGCATTGGGTAATGGTATGAATTAAGAACTTCCATTGCGGAGAAAAGAAAGCTTTATAAAATGTAAGCTTTTGAGAAGGTTTTTCATACCCCATCCGTGCCAGTTCTTCAAAAATTGTAGCAGTTGGCAAGCAATCAGTACCTCCTGCATCTTCCAAGTGAATATCACTTCTAATACTTGTCTCCGTGATGATCACCTTCTTCTTATCAATTAGGGCTTGTATCTGACGTTCACCATTAAACGTTTTTGCCTTTGCGGTTGCCCAGAACTGTTGAATGCAAGATGTGTAAATAGTAGGATTGACAGTCAATGCATAACGAATCTGATTAGCATTTAAAAAATCAATAATCTCTTGAAACCCATCACTTTCAGTGGGTTTTTCTAAGAATGCGACCATGTTGTGAGTATAAGCAAAAGTTGGGGTTGACATTGTGTTGTGTTTTGATGATCAAAGATGAAATTGAGTTGGGGTTTTTGGTTAGAGAGTGTTTGAATGATTGAAATCGAATAAAGAATCGAATGAAACCCTGAATCAATGTATTTATAAAACCACCCTCAGTAGCATTAACTTGAACTGGCAGCACTAAATTAGGCCTAGCAGCATTAACTTAAACTGACAGCACAAAGTTATGCTTAACAGTAGTAAGTAACCCAATAACCTAAGACTAACAGCATTAAGTTTTAAGTTACCAGTACTAACTTCAATTTCTTTCCAAAAAGGACTTCTATCATTAATTGATTCTTCTCACAAGCTCTCTTTCTGTTTTTATGCTCACAATATCTCTCAATTCTTTTTGCTCACATAATCACTCATTTTTCTTTTTATTCACACATCACTCTTTCTATTTTTAAGCTCACTTAATCTCTTATTTTTTTAACTCACCAAATCACTTTGTCTGTTTTTATGCAATATATTTGACAGTTTTGTACAAAGTTCCATCAATTCCAATAGTTTTAGACTGTCCTCTCCACTTCCAAGTGTGTAACCTCTTGAGAGAGGTGGATCATTGGACTGTTTAGATGTAGTCTCAAACCTAGTTTGAGCATCCACATCCCCTAATATGGCATCTTGACACCTAGGACCACTACCCGAAAAAACCCAATTACCCTAAGACTTTATCCCATTAAGTGTTGCCATCGATTAGGTCTTATTTGATGTTACCACTGTCCTGCTCTGCATCTAAGCTAGAAGCAGTAGTTGCAGCCTTTTCCATTCTGTCACCCAACTCCTTATGGACAGCCTCATCACCAACCTTTACAGTGGGGCCACTAGACTGGGGTATCTTGGTGTCTCGACCTCTTTTGACATGCCTAGATGTTTTTGATTCTTTTTAACACACTTTTTGATATTACATATCCTTCCATCCATGCTTTAACTGTATAAATAAGTATCCTCCCCTCAAAAAATGCTTCAAGGGGTAAGTATTTGCTCAACAGTTGTAACTTTGGCGCCCAACAGTACTAACTTTTGCCTGGCAGTAGTAATTTTTTGCCTAGCAGTATTACGAGATATCTAACAGTATTAACTCTGTCTTCAATAATTATACAACAACATACCTCTATTCATCACAAGCACACTAGAAAAGACTAGATAGACATATGAGAATTCATAAGGATCCATATTTATGCATAACACATGAATAAAAGTTAAAAATTGTTATCGAAAACATTAACTTCCTCTTAGCATTACTTTAAAGGTGAAGCATTCAACATCAGGTATTCAATATGCTTTACCTGCAGATGTTAGTCCATAGCCAAAAATACACAATCCAAAGTATTTTCTTCTTGACAGCATTAAGTATGACCAACAATTTTAACAAGCAGTCTTAAGTATAACTAGCAGTACTAATTATACTTAGTAGTACTAATTGACAAGACTAACAGTACTAATCCTTTACAAGTTTTTTTACAAAGACATAAAGAGATGTAGACATTAAGGATTAAGAATTCCAATACTTGAGACCAAGTACTGAAACCTTCCAGCATCAAAACCTTTTGTAAGAAGATCTACAACATTATAATCAGTATGAATTTTAACCATTTGTATTAACTTTTTAGCATTGCAATCTCTTATAAAATTATGCCTAATCTTTATATGTTTTGTTTTAGAATGTTGAACATGATTTTCAATAATGCAGATAGTATTGTTATTGTCAATATTAATGACAGCATGCATGAAATTATACCCATAATCCAACAATTAGTTTTGAATCCAGAGTACTTATCCATAACAACTAGCAGTAACCACATATTTAGCTTCAGTTGTAGAGGTGGCAACCACAGTTTGCTTCTTGCACTGCGAAGATATCAACTTGTTTCCTAAAAACTAACAACCTCCAGTAGTAGACTTCCTATCTTGAGTTGCTCTAGCATAGTCACTATCAGTATAAGCAACTAGTTCAAATGGAGAATCCCTAGAATACCAAAGTCCTAATGTTGGTTTGTCTTTCAAATATCTAAAAATTCTCTTTACAACTAAGATATGTGATGTCTTTGGAGTAACTTAAAATCTAGCACATGCACATACTGCAAACATAATATCTGGCCTAGATGCTGTGAGATACATCAAAGACCCAATCATAGATCTATAAAGATGTACATCAACATCATCAACATCTCCATCTTTGACTAAAGGCTTTTCCAAATCAACTAGAGTTAAAGCATACTTCACATCAGTGTAGTTGAATTTCTTCAAAATCTCAGAAACATATTTATCCTGACTGATAAATATTCCATCTTCCTTCTATTGTACTTGTAATCCTAGAAAGAAAGTCAGTTCTCCCATAGAACTCATCTGAAACTTATCCTTTATAAGCTTCTCAAATCCAGTACATAGATCCTTGTTTGTAGAGCCAAAGATAATGTCATCAACATAAACTTTTATAAGCAAAATATCTCCTTTTTGCTTCTTGATAAATAATGTCTGATCAATCTTGCCTCTTTTAAACCCATTGCCCAACAAATAGTTAGCCAAGGTTTCATACCATGCTCTTGGCGCTTGATGCAAACCATAAAATGCCTTGACCACCTTGTAAACTTTGTATGGATGGTTAGGATCTTTAAATCCTAGTGGTTGAGTAACATAAACTTCTTCCTTAATAGTTCCATATAAGAAAGCACTCTTCACATCTATTTGATATACCAGAAAACCCATAAAAGAAGCATAGGCTAAAAACAATCTTATTGCCTCAATTCTTGCCACAGGAGCAAAAACTTCTTCATAGTCAATACCTTCTTCTTATCTATGACCCTGTGCAACCAACCTTGCTTTATTCCTAATCACAATCCCTCTTTCATCTTTCTTATTTCTGAAGACCCATTTTGTTCCAATGGCCCTCTTTCCAATAGGCAAATCCACAAGTATCCAAACCTATTGGAGTTTGAATTGCAAAAGTTCTTCCTGCATTGCTTCCACCCAAGATGAATCAGATAGAGCTTTAGCAATGCTTGTGGGTTCAATTTATGATAGGAAACAAACATTTAAACAAGTATTCAGGATATCATATGTTTTCTGTTCATATACAGCAATGAGAAACCCTTGTTCAGAAGTAGGTTTTGTCATTTTTCTTGACTAAATAGATGACTTCACATCACCAATCACATTTTCAGTTGGGTGATCCTTATGAATTCTTGTATTAGGAGTGGTTGGAACTAAATAGGAATTTGTGATGTTCCCCAAATCAACTTCTGGTTCATCTTCATCACTAAAGAACTCAACATGAGTGGCTTCAAGTGTATGACTAGCCTCCATAGTGAACATGTCTTTAGGGCCATCTTGATCATATGAACTAGCAGTATTAACTGATGGATCAGTAGTATTAAGTTTAAACCTACCAGTATTAACATCAAGACTGGCAGTATTAACATGTTGTCCAACATCATTAACTTCTTTAGGACTGCTAACATCATCAGACTTATCTTGTTCATCATTCTCATTATCTGGACCATCTCCATCCTGCTTTTGATCATCAGCAGCAGATTTTGGTTCACCATTATCAACATCCTGGGTAGGTGAATCAAAGTATGAAGCATCTTTCCAAATTGGCATCACAATGCAATCTTGACTAATTTCTTCTGATGTACCTGCATTAAGTTCTTCTTGTGTACCTGCAGATTCATTAATGATTGTACCTGCAGCAACTGGTACATAATTCATAGATTGGGTTAGAGAATCAATGTCAAACAGCCACTTTGGACCATTCCCTTCTATCATAGGCTTATTCTCTAAAAACCTAATATGCAAGTTTTCTTCTACCCTCCTGGTTCTAGTGTTGTATACCCTAAAAGCTTTACTACTCAAAGAATATCCAACAAAGAAACCTTCATCACTTTTTCCATCAAACTTGCCTAAACTGTCTAAAGTATTAAGAATAGTAACATGACATCCAAATGGTTTCATAAAGTTTAGAGCGGGTTTAAAACGTCTAAAAAGTTCATAAGGTGTCTTGTTATGAGGCTTGACTACTAAGACCCTATTCTGTACATAGCAAGCAGTACTAACTACTTCAGCCCAAAATGTGGTAGGTAACTTAGAGTCAGCTAACATTGTTCTAGCAGCCTCAATTAGTGTCTTATTCCTCCTCTCAGCTACACCATTTTGCTGAGGAGTCGTGGCTACACTATATTCTCTCTTAATACCTTTTTCTCTACAAAACTCATCCATAACTTTGTTCTTAAACTCTATTCCATTATCACTTCTGATTATTTTCACTTTCTTATCCACTAGGTTTTCTATTTCTTTGATAAAGTTCTTAAGGATCTGACTGGTTTCATCCTTAGTTGTTAAAAAGAAAACCCATGTAAACCTGCTATAATCATCAGTGACTACTAAGCAATACATCTTATGCATTAAACTACTCACAAAAGTTGGACCAAACAGATCCATATGAAGCATAAACAAAGGCTTAGTAATTGGATTCAGAACTTTGGACTTACAAGAAGCTCTGTGTTGCTTCCCTTTAAGATAAGCAACACAGTTTTGGTCATTTTCAAAATGTTTTGTAGGCAATCCTCTTACAAGATTATCCTTATCAAGCTTGTTTATGTTCTTAAAGATAATGTAACCAAGCCTCCTATGCCAGAGCATTGATTCATCTGATATAGCCTTTGCAACAAGACAAGTGAAAGTCTTTTTAGGAACAATTTTCTTCATATCAAAACTGTACATGTTGTCCTTTCTAGGAATTTTAAGAAGTATCTGACTTTCATCAGGCAACATAAAATTAGGAGATAAGACAAGATATTCAGTGTCAGTAAAAACGACATAGTTCTTTTTGTCACACATCTGTGAGACACTAAAAAGATTGAATTTTAACTCATTGACAAAGTTTACATCTTCAAAATAAAGACTATCAGTTTTAAGTGTTCCTTTACCAGAAATTCTACCACCATGTGCTCCTCCTCTAAATGTAACATAACCTCCATCAAATTCCTTGAAATCTAAGAGATAAGCTATGTTCCCAGTCATGTGCCTTGAGCATCCACTGTTAACAAATCCTGGTATCAACTTGTTGTGGCTTGCCCTTCCCAAATAAAAATAAGGAACTCAGAAACCTTAGGGACCCGAAGCCATCACTTACTTGGATCTGCCTCTGCATCAATGTAAATATGTTTTCATTCAAAGTGATTAATGCACTAATTAGGTATACACACACACACTACCACTGCGCCCTGAGGTCTTTTTCATAAGACATTCACCCCCTTTATTATATACACATTTTCGTTTTTAGCTTATCAGACTTATTTGCTTTTTCACAGCTTATTAGAATAAGCCGTGAAATTCCTTTTTCTTCCTAAACCTTTATTTTTTAATCTAGTATTTTTCATAATTTTTAATTTTCATTTTCTATTTTTAATTCATTTTCGAATTTTAAAATCTTTAAAATTAGTTTAAAAATAAATAAAAAACCAAAAAAAAATTTCAATTTGTATCCCTAGGGTTTAATTTGTTATATTTTGTTAGTCCGTTAGTTTAGTGCCCTTTAAGTTTCCGTTAAGTGGTCGTTAATTGATTAAATTTCGTTAGATCTTAATTGTGCTTTAAATGCTTGAATTTCATGCTTATTATTTGCTTCCCTATTTACGTATTTAGTATTAGTTACCAAAATCCAAAAACTGATTATTCAATCGCGCGATCACAAACTAAACGAGATTTTCCATTCACGCTTCGTCGAGATACGACATCCGAGAGATAAATTATTGTTTGTCCTCAAGCAATTTTTATCAAACGGGATACTCACTATACTATAATTAGTTTGAGGTATTTTAGGTATATATTATATATCCTATTTTGCTCGAATCAGTAGAGCCTGAAGAGTGGCCTCCACATAAGGGTCCTCTAGCATCAAGGGCAGTCCATCGACTCTCGAAGATCCTATGTCTGACATATCCTCGAACGGACTAGATACCTCTGTGTAAGTGACCATGGAATCCTCTGAATCCGACATGACAAAATCTGAAAATCAAAAGTAACTTATATAAGTATTAATATAAGACTCTTATCGTAATACACATAGTATTTTAGAACATGTATATCAATCATGAATGCATCTAGTCTAACCAACTAATGAAACACTAGTGTATGTATGTCCCGTAAAAATCCCTTTGTATGAATGCAATGTTTAAAAACGGTTATAGTCTAGCAAAAACATTTGACCTGGTTCTCTATAACCTTGGCTCTTGATACCAATCTGTAACACCTCCAAATTGGGTCACAGCGGAATATGGGTTGAGAGTGTTACGTCATAGATCAATAGCATAAGATATATATATATGAACGACCATTTAAAAGTCATTTAAAACCGATATATTGGATTTAACAAATTGTTGTTACATAAGTCCGAAACTTCACTTGTTCATTGTTCAAAATACAAAGATTTTAGTCCATAACAAATATATCCCCAAAATTTAATGCAACCAATCTTTTATGCATATGACTTCCAAAATAACGACCATCAATGTATCCTTTGTCTTGAACCTCATTGATCTCCTTAGAAAACACTGTTTAAAACATCAACAATAATGTTGCTGAATTCATAGGTTTGTAAAATGTATAATGTAG
Organism: Tanacetum coccineum; assembly: GCA_026074375.1. Taxonomy (NCBI): domain Eukaryota; kingdom Viridiplantae; phylum Streptophyta; class Magnoliopsida; order Asterales; family Asteraceae; genus Tanacetum; species Tanacetum coccineum. The sequence goes on from BQNB010032050.1 coordinate 33,998, forward strand.
GACCGCAAGATTTCCCCATGATAATGCAACATATGCAAACATCATAAAATGCACTTACGTTTCCCTAAGCTCATGACACTGATGCTCGACATGTATGAATTGCAATATAAATTGCAAACATTGCCCGTGATGATGTTCTAACCCGCAACATCCAAAAATCCGACATGGTATACGTTCGTAGTCTGGCATACCGACACAGTGAGCATGACTCACCCAAATGGGGATGTCAATCCCAAATAGATCTATTTATAACATTCGCGCTCACAACAAGTAATTGACAGTTCATGATAATGGGTTCAGAGGGTTATCGCTAGTTAGGCAAACACGTAATCGTAATGTAAAATGTCCATTTGCGTCCAATTGTAAAACATGCATATGTTTCTCACCCCAAAACTTATAAATCATTATAAATGTAAAATGTGGGGCTATGAACTCACCTTGAGTGAGTGGATCGATAATGTAAATCACAAACAGAAAATGCGTCATGAATACGCCCGAATGCAACCTAATTAATTATAGGCCGTATGAGTACTAAGTACTATGAATAACTAAGACCATATATAATTCTATATAGCTACATCACCATCTAATTGTATTTGTGAGATCATATTTATAAAGTTAAAATGGCGTAACTTTATCGTTTTAAGTGTGTTTCTTACGTTCTTTACGTCCACACTTTCGTATTAAGACGATGTATCAAAATATTACATTTTCATATTTTTAACCCTCTGGTGAACAGTAATTTTTATTGTTCATGAACTTTTATAAATTTAATTATCGTAAACTCGTAAAAGTCGTATCTTATTCGTTTTAACTCCGATTTTAGTGATTATTTCAAGCACGTCTTCGTAATTAAAAGTTTTATCTGACTAATGTATTTTCCAAAATGTATCTGAGATGAATAGTGATTTTTATTGTTCATAGTTTATAAAATTATTTTTATAAACGTATTTATTATCGTAAACATGAAAAATTCATAACTCATTCGTTATTGATCTAAAAATTATGATTCTTAATGTTTTGGAATCCTAAAAATATGTAATTTATGAGAAAAATAACCAATCATTTATATCAGAGGTAAATTGTAATAAGTTTTTATAAAATTTCTTTTATAAAAGCGTTTATTATTGTATAACTAGTAAATGTTGTACCTCCTTCGTTATAAATCGGTTTTTTGAGTTCTCTACATATCTACGATCCTTGTAACGTGTAGTATTTTATAAAAAACATAAAATATATACATTATATTCGAATTTAAAACAGAAACTTTTGATCATTTTGTTAAAATGTGTTTATAACTTGTTTTTTTAACTTTTTCGTTTAGTCACTTTGTTACAAGTCCTCTACAACAACTTATATCACATGTATTACATACTTAAGGTCCTTAGTCCATCATTTGTCCAAATATTGTCCATGATAACCAAATCTCATATCACTTCCACTTATAAACTTATTAAGTAACTTTTTAAACCATTAACTTATTTATACTTTATATAAATTAACCAATACTCATATAATGTATATACTTCCTTTCTCACATGTTCTTAATATCAATATAGCATACGAAAAAGTATATCATACCATGATCACTAGTAAAAATCCATTTTACATGTTAATGAGTTTCCTAGATGGTGATTAACTATATAAACATTATATACACATAAAATCATGAATGTAAAGAGTTTAGGGTTTTTAGATAACCTTGATATGATGTATGGTGATGAACAACAAGATCTAAACCCTAGTTTATATATTAAACCCAAGCTTCCAAGATTATAAACCCTAAATTCCAAATGAAACCCTAATCTTAAACCTTTTTTGATTAACCCTTAGAAATGCTAAACCAAGCCTTCAACCCTTCTTTTAATACCTTAGATATGATGTAAGATCACTTGTATACTTGCTAAATAAATTTTGTATGGATTTCTTAGTGTGTTTGTGGTATGTCGTGGGTAGGGAGAGACAAGGAGAAAGTGATTGTGTTTTTTTCACTTAAGGAAATGTCTTGTGTGTTTTTCTTACTAGTTAGGCACTCTTATATACTAGGAAGACTAGTCAAGATTTCCTATAGAAAGTCTAAGACATGTGGAGTAAAACATGGAAGTCTTTTGGTCAAGTTACTTGCCATAGTACTTAGTTTTAATGAGATTCATGTTATACAAGCTCAAGTTGGTCATGTGTATGCTTATTGTCCCCTTGGGACAATGTTTCCATCTGAAAATCAAGGGGGATGAACTAGTTGGTGACTTGATCTTTTATAAATATCTAGTATAACTTAAAGTATTAAGATGTAAAGGTTAAATATAAATGTAATACTTGTAAATTATAGTGTTTGGTTTATTTCCTTCATGTGGAATTCGGCCAAGATGAGTAACATAGGTGAAGTTTTATAAAACTTTGGGTATTGGGTATAATAATGGTTATTTGTTGAAGCGTAGAAAAGTTTTGGTGGTTCCGGGTATGCCTAAACGTATTTTATCGCGAAACGTAAACTCTTTACGTAACCAATAAAAATAAAATGTGCAAAGTTAATAATTATCCTCTAAATAATTTTCTAACACTTGCTTGACGTAAACATTTAAATGTTTGATGCCCATTTACATTGAATGATAATTTTTAGCTTACGCGATTTAACTTAACGATTAAAATTAAAAGCAAACACGTACGAGACTAAAAATAAATAGTGAAATATATAATGTCGTACAATGACCTAAAATAAGGATTGTTACTTCTTTTGAAATTGGTCTTCATGTTCCCATGTAAACTCAGGACCTCTCCTTGAGTTCCATCGAACCTTGACAATTAGGATACGGCTTTGTTTCAATCGTTTAACTTCATGATCCATGATTTTGACTGGTTCCTTGACAAAATAAAGGTTGTCATCAATGTGGAGTCCATCCAACGAAACGGCTAATGGTTCGTCGGCATAGCACTTCTTCAAGTTGTATACATGAAACGACTGTGAACCCTGCTCAGCTCTTGCGTAAGTTCAAGCTTGTAAGCAACGGCTCTAACCTTTTCTAACACTTAACATATTTGGGGTTTAGCTTCCCCCGTTTGCCAAAATGTACTAGTCCTTTCCAAGGCTAAACCTTGAGCATAACTCTATCTCCAACATGAAATTCAATCGGTTTACGTTTTAAAACAGCGTAACTCTTTTGTCGATTACGAGCGGCTTGAATTCTTTGCTGGATCTGAATGATTTTCTTGGTTGTCTCTTGAACTATCTCTGGACCAGTGAGTTGAACTTCTCCAACCTCGTCCAAACAAACCGGTGAATGACACTTTTGGTTGTAAAGTGCTTTAAATGATGCAGCCTTAATGATAGTGTGATAACTATTGTTATATGAAAACTCAACTAATGGAAAATGGTTAACCCAACCCTTTCCAAAGTCGATCACACAAGCACGCAGCATATCCTCGAGAGTTTGAATAGTCCTCTCGCTTTGTCTGTCAGTTTTTGGATGGTATGCAGTAGTCATATCCAAATTTATACCTAATGCCTTCTGAAGTGACCTCCAAAAATTTGACGTAAACCTAGGGTCGCGATCCGAAATGATTGAGATAGGTATTTCATGCCTCATGACTACCTCTTTCAGGTACATTCTTGCCAATTTTTCCATGGGATCAGTTTCCCTAATTGGTAAGAAGATTGCTAATTTAGTAAGTCGATCAACAATCACCTAAATGGTGTCATAAATTTGTGATGACTTAGAAAGCTTTGTGATAAAATCCATAGTGATATTATCCCACTTCCATTGAGGTATCTCGGGTTGCACCAACAAACCCGATGGTCTTTGGTGTTCAACCCTAACCTTAGCACATGTCAAACATTTGCTAATATAGGTAGCGATGTCGGCCTTCATATTGGGCCACCAATATAGCTTTTTCATGTCCTGATACATCTTGTCAGAACTCGGATGGATAGAGTATTTTGACTTGTGGGACTCGTGCATGATCACAGTCCTTAAATCACCATAACATGGTAACCAACTCTTGTCATTTAAGCATAGAGTTCCATCCGCGCGGGGTTCCAACATCTCTCCATTGGTAAATCCATCTGATCAAACCTCCCTACGCTTCATTTATAGATTAATCTAGTTATCTATCCTCTTGTTTGAGCTTCTAGAATTTGCTTGGGGAGATTCAAACCAATAGTCATGACTAAGGCTCCAACCCGTAATGGCTTATTCCGTTCTTTATGGCTTAAGGCATTGGCCACTACGTTTGCTTTCCCCGGGTGGTAACGTAATTCACAATCATAATCGTTGAGCAACTCTAACCAACGACGTTGTCTCATGTTCAGCTGCTTTTGATCAAGAATGTATTGTAAACTTTTGTGATCTGTAAACACCGTACACTTGGTTCCATACAGATAGTGTCTCCAGATTTTTAAAGCAAACACTACTGCTCCAAGTTCCAAATCATGAGTCGTATAGTTCTTCTTATGAATCTTTAATTGGATTGATGCATAAGAAATCACCTTCTCTCTTTGCATCAACAAATCACCCAAACCTTTGATCGAAGCATCGCAGTATACGATAAAATCTTTGCTTCCTTCAGGTAAAGCCAGAATTGGTGCACTACACAACTTTTGCTTAATTAGTTAAAACGCTGCTTCTGCATTGTCACCCCAATCAAACTTAATTCCTTTCTGAGTATGCTTGGTCATTCACTTAGCTGTGAAGATTGTTTAAAAATCATCTAGGATCTATAAGAATGAAAATAACAAAGTTTATATGTTTCGCAACGGAATAAGAACAAGAACAATGTTATTGAACAAGGTTTTACATTCATACAACCCCTAATTCTATTTGATCAAAATAGAATGTGTTACCTAACTATAAAAAGGATCAAAGAACTTTGATCTTAGTGCTAAACGATTTCAAGTGGTGAGATCATTAGTGTTATCCTTCTACATGATTAAACACCTTAAAACACACACTAGACGTCTAGGATACACATACAAAAACAATGTTTAGGGATCTCTTTATATAGAGAGTCCATCTAGACTTACAAGGAAATCTAATTGTATAAACTAAATCTTTTCCTAATCTTTGATCTTTATCTTTTAAGGAAGTCTTCTAGAATCCTCCATCTTTTGTAGAATTCAATAATATCAAATTAGTCCTTTGTGTTTCATTCTTTTGTATCATTATTTTTGTATCATCAAATCAATAAATCCCAACAATCTTCCCCTATTTGATGATGACAAAACAAATAGTAAACTAATTCCAAGATGATCCATTGTAGCTTAATCTTTAGCATTCTTCATCTATTGAATAATAAGCTTTGTCTTCAACTTCAGCACTTGAACATCTTGTACATCTTTAAATCTGATCTTCCATGAATGAAACATATTCTAATCTTCCCCTTAACTTAAGATTTCCTTAGAACATGTTGATACTTCTTTAACACAATGAAGCCTTCAACATCTTGTTCCATGCCATGCCACCACACTTAATAAGTTGCAAATCATATCATATCATCTCTGTAACAAAACTCATATAGGATCTATAAGAACGAAAATAACAAAGTTTGTATGTTGCGCAGTGGAATAAGAACAAGAACAATGTTATTAAACATGGTTTTACATTCATACAAGCCCCAATTCTATTTGATCAAAATAGAACGTGTTACCTAACTATAACAAGGATCAAAGACACTTTGATCTTAGGGCTAAACGATCTCAAGTGGTGAGATCGTTGGTGTTATCCTTCTATATGATTAAACACCTTAAACACAGACTAGACGTCTAGGATACACACACATAAACAATGTCTAGGGATCTCTTTATATAGAGAGTCCATCTAGACTTACAAGGAAATTTAATTGTATTAGGAAACTAAATCTTTTCCTAATATTTGATCTTTATATTTTAAGGAAGTCTTCTAGAATCCTCCATCTTTTGTAGAATTCAATAATGTCAAATTAGTCCTTTGTGTTTCATTCTTTTGTATCATTCTTTTTGTATTATCAAATCAATAAATCCCAACAATCTTCCCCTATTTGATGACAACAAAACAAACAGTAAACTGATTCCAAGATGATCCATAGTAGCTTAATCTTTAGCAATCTTCTTCTATTGAATAATAAGCTTTGTCTTCAACTTCAGCACTTAAACATCTTGTACATCTTGTACATCTTCAAATCTGATCTTCCATGAATGAAACATATTATAATCTTCCCCTTCACTTAAGATTTCCTTAGAACATGTTGATACTTCTTTAACACAATGAAGCCTTCAACATCTTGTTCCATGCCATGCCACCACACTTAATAAGTTGCAAATTATATCATATCATCTCTGTATCAAAATTCATATAGGATTTATAAGAACGAAAATAACAAAGTTTGTATGTTGCGCAGCGGAATAAGAACAAGAACAATGTTATTGAACACGGTTTTACATTCATACAAGCCCCAATTCTATTTGATTAAAATAGAACGTGTTACCTAACTATAACAAGGATCAAAGACACTTTGATCTTAGGGCTAAACGATCTTAAGTGGTGAGATCGTTGGTGTTATCCTTCTACATGATTAAACACCTTAAAACATACACTAGACGTCTAGGATACACACACATAAATAATGTCTAGAGATCTCTTTATATAGAGAGTCCATCTAGACTTACAAGGAAATCTAATTGTATTACAACTATAGTAGAAACTTTGTTTGTATTAAAGATTATGCGAAATCTAATCTTTAATATTAAGAAGAACTATCAATGAAACAGTAATTATATGAACCTATAATTCAACAAACAAAAGCTCCAATATTATTAATAATATGAATACTCTTAAAGTATTAGGGTTACAAAGACCTTAAAGCTATTATAATTTTATGAATGACTCGTATCAAACTCTATGCCCTAGAACTTCCTTTTATACACCAAGCAGTCATAAGAATATAAAATCTTTTAAACAAATAAGTTATACATATCTTTTCCACAAATTACTCATATAAATCACATAAGTAGTACTAACTAACTCAGCAGTACTAACTTCTTCACTAGAAGCATTAACTCTTTTAGCAGCATTAACTTTGTTACTAACAATAGTAAACTTTTGTTACTGCAAGCATAGTAAATACGTTGCAGTTTTTCTTCTAAGTCTTTGAGCAGCACTAATATGCACTAGCAGTAGTAACTTTACACTAGCAGATACTAAACTGCTGTACTTGCAGTAGTTAATCACTTAGCATATTTTATTTGAAGTTCTTACGCCAGTACTACACAAACTGAGCAGGCTTTACCTCTGATATGAGAGCAGTAATCCAGTAAAGTAAAGTAATACTAGCAGCATTAAGAAGACTTTTAATTCTAACAATCCTCTCTTAAACTTGATATTCTTCTTTAAAATCATCAAGTTTATTTATTTAAAAGCTCTATAATCACCAGGAGGATGCTTCCAAACACTTCATTGATTCTTAAGCTATTTTGTGAGAAGTTTAGAGCTGTATGCCATTTCAACTGAATTAATCAACCTGAAGCGCTTCGTGTTTAGCATATTTGTTAATTGGAGGTTAGTGTAAGAGGATATCAACTTTTATACCACGCATGTAAATTTGCATTGACCTGCATCATCAAGGAATGTACTCCACAGGAGTCATACAACTTCCATTCCAACACTTTGTATCCTTGTTGATTCCTCCATATTGCATCTTCTACATGTGGTTCAAACATTGTTTTCAAATCATTCCATAACAGATAATCCATGCTTTCCACTGTCTTGTTGATCCATATCTAGCTTTTACCAACTTGTAAAATTCTTCCAAATCTTCCTTGTTACAACTTTTAAGCATTTGACTAAAAATCATGTACATCTGAGACTTTCCATCAGCTCTCACTATTTGATAATAGCTTTTCTTTCCTTCTTTGTGGATCTTTCAGTCAACAATCTTTGAAGACTTAGTAGCTAAAGGTACAACATCAATTGCAACCTCTTCTTCATCTGGAATGACTTCCATTAGACTTTGAAGCTCTGTTGTGTCTTTTATCCTTTCATACAATCATTCTGTTACTGAGTACTCTCTTGTTCCAACTTTCTCATTGTCTCTTTGAAATACTTCCACAAGTTGTTTTGAAGTCAACAAATGTATTCACTCTCTTCAAAGCTCTGCCAAACATCTTCTGAATAGAATCAAAAGATTTGTTCTTCAAGTCTTTGAGCTTCTTTCCTTCCATATTCTTCAGGTAAGAACACATGATTTTTCTTTGTTGAGATTGGGTTGTTGGTTTTTTCCTCTTCTCTTCTGTACTTTTAGTAGCAAAGTGCTTTCTTCTTTGCTCTAAGAGTTGTTGAAATAATTTTGCCTTTTCTTCAACACACAACTCTTCTTGCTCCTCTGCTTGCAGTATTTGAGCAATTCATGATCAGCCTCAATCTTAGCCTGAATATCATCCCATTCTTCAGTCAAGGCAACATTGGCTTCATCCTTCTCCCTTGCAAGTCTCTCTTCTTCATCAAATTCAACTTGTAACTTTAAGGTAACTTCTTCATCAAAACTGGTTTGATCTTTCTTCTTCATAGGCTTTACATGTTCTTCTATCATTATTCCTTTACCCATGTCCTGTGATTGTTGTGAAGAAATTGTTGTTGTTGTTGTAGATTTACCTGGCTCTTGAAAAACAATCCCTTTCACCTTAGGTTTTGAAGTTTTTAATGCTTCAAGTGCTTGAGCCAAAGTAATTTCTTCAGTAGTTATTGTAACAGTTGTTGCAGCAGTACTAACTTGAGCAGCATCAACTACTTTTTCAACAACATTTTCATTTTGCCCTGCAACAAACACCTCCTCACCATTTAAAGCATCCACATCAAACATCTCATTATCAGCATTATCTTGAACATTAACTAGGGTAATGTCGTCATCTGTATCAATAGCATTAATCCTCCTCCCAACAACTTCATTTTGTTGAGGAGTTCTAGCCACACTAAATTGTCTCAAAATACCCTTCATCTTACAAAATTGATTCATTTCTGTGTTTTTGAACTCAGTCCCATTATCACATCTAATCACCTTAACCTTGTGATCTACTAGATTTTCTATCCCAGTTATAAAGGACTTAAGAATGCCACTCAGTCTCTTCCTCTCTTAGTAGCTAGAAAGAAACACCCATGTAAAACATACTGAAAAATCCTCTGTAACAAACTGGCAATACTTTATCTCATAAGCTTTTTTACAAATGTTGGAACAAACAAATCTATATGCAACAAATGTAAAGGAAGACTGATTGTGTTCTCTGTTTTGGACTTACAAGAGACTCTGTGCTGCTTTCTCTTTTGACAAGCAACACAGGTGTTGATCCCAACTAGATCTTGCAAACCTTGTTAAAGGGTTAGTTGTATTGAATAGATTCAAGACAACTATGCTAGAAGCTTTGTTGATACTAAAGAGTATGCGGAATCTACTCTTTAATACTTAGAAGAATATCAATGTGATAGTAAACTATAATACAGTAGAATAAATAATGAATATAACCAAAAAGCTTCAATATTATTATGATGAATAATACGAGTACTCTGTCTAGTACTAGGGTTTACAACCTTGAAGCTATGAATGTGTCTGTCTAGATCTGTTTACAACCATAACCTAGGATCTCCTTTTATACACCAAGGAGTCCTTTACAAGATAACTACAAATCTTCTAAACTTCTATAAGATATCAACATATCTTCTAATTATATAGGATATACATTGAATCATTCCATACATATCACTTCACACGTCTTTGATCTTCTGACAGTTGTAATCTTCATGCAGCAGTACTAAGTCTTCTAGCAGTATTAAGTTCAGTACTAGTAGTACTAACTTTTCTTCTGGCAGTACTAACCTAGTTAGTATTGTTAGTTATATCTTGAGCAGTATTAAGTTATTGAACTAGAAGTACTAACTTGTGAAGATTTATTCCCAAGAATCCTCCCCTAAACTTGTGATTTACTTTCAAATCTCAAGTTTCTTTTGAATCAAATCTTCTAGTTTAGTCTGCTGAGGATGCTTCCAAACACTCTTCTACTGCTGTACTTATGACTTGACAAACCTGATGAGCTCATAACCCATTTCAGTTTGATGATCAACTTCTAGCGTTCTACTCAACATTTTTGAAAGAGTATCGTGTGACAGAGGATATTTCTTTTCTACCATCATGTGAATTACAAAACTAGTATCCATTAAAAGCACATGAACTCCACAAAAATTATGTAACTTCTAGTTTATCAGATTCTAGTCTTGTTGATTTCTCCATATTTCATCTTCTTTATTTGGTTCAATCATTGTCTTTAGATCTTCCCAAAGCAATAAGTCATAACCTTCTGGACTTGCTGTCTGAAATCTTTCCTTAACCAATTTGTACAATTTCAGCACATCTTGCCTATCAAAATCATAAAGCATTGCACTAAATATCTTGTAATGTTTAACACTTCCATCTGCTCTTTTGATTTTGATAATAGTATTTATCATTTGCTAGAATCTGTGTCTCCCAGTCAACTATTAAATACTTTGTTGCCAATGATTCAATATCAATACTTTTATCTTCTGGAACAATGTTCAAGTAAACTTGAAGTTCTTCTTTCTCAGTATCATCTTCTAGCTTCTGTTTCTTAGCACTTTCTTCACTAAGAGTTTCTCTATCCCCTCGTTTCTAGCAAGTGATTTCTTTCTACTTCCTCTAGCTGGTTTCTTTTGAACAAAACTTAAAGCTTCATCCTTTTTAACAAATTCTTGTTGAAGATTAAATCCAGATCTGTTCATTACTTCCTTTTCAATCTCAGAATCCTTAGGTACAAAAGCTTGATTCTGATCCCATACTCTTTTAAATATAGGTCTAATATCTTCATAGCTCATTCCCTTGAAATGACTCAGCTTGTATCCTCCCTGATTCTTCAAATACATAAACATGTTCTTCCTTACTTTAGCTACAGAGAAAGGTCTATTTTGAAGTGTATGATATCTTAGCATAACAAGATCACTCCAGTTAATATCATGAGCTTGAGCTACAACTTCTTCTCTTTCATCCAACTGCTTTTGCAATTCAAGGGCTGTTTCAAAATCAGACTTCTCTTGTTCTTGTTCTGCCTTGAACTTAGCTTGTTCTTCCTCAAACACCTTCTTAGCTAATTCCTCATCAACACTCATTTAAACTTGAACTCTCTTTTTGATTTTAAACTCTTGCATAATTGCTTTTCCTTTATCCTTTGCTTTTACACCAGCAGTACTACCCAATTCACTGGCAGTGCTAACATCAGCAGTACTAACTAATCTACTTCGTCTGGTGTAAGCTTGAACATTTTTAACACTTTGTCTTCTTCTAGCTGCATCTACAAGAGCTGTAGCTGCACTAAAAACACCTAACTACTCTTAAGGTTGATCACTAATCTGAGTACCATCAGTCCTCCCTTGATCTGCAGCATGTGGAGGTACCAAAGAAATTCTAGCATCCAAGTCTAGTTTTTCAATTAATCTCACCCTGTTTGGATGGACTCTATTATCTTCCTCTCAGCATCAGAGATGACAACTTTGGCTCTCCTCCTAGCTTGGCTTATCTTGATTGTCTGCTCTAACTTGTTCACTCTTTTGATCAGCTTGGTAGGTCTGTTTTGTTTGTTTAATTTAGACTCCAAGCTTTCAACCTTCTTAGACAGTGAGGTACAGAGATCCGTCAATTCATTAAGTGATAAACTACCCTCATCACGTCCAAGTGAGTAAACACTTTGGAGAGGTGATTCATGGGGCATTGGAGCAGCCTCCTTAGTAATAGGTGTGGTTTGGTTAGATGGTGGTGTAGATGGTGGTTGTAAGGTTGATGGATGTGTTTGGGGTGATAAGGATGGTGAAGATGTTATTCTGGAAGGAGATGAATCAGGTGTAGTGAACATGGTTGGAAATAGTGGAATGTCCACCCCAGAATATCCCTTGGAAGCCCTTTTCATATTACTAAACTGTTTTTGTGTAAGGGTAGGAGTAGGAAAGGTTCTATTATGAGGGAAAAGTATTCTCTTGCATTTGTTCAAAAAGATTTGAATGAATCTGGGATACATTAAAAACTTTGACCTACTATATCTAAGTTCTTTACCATGGCCTCAAAAATTAAGTTGGAAAAGTTAAAGGTAGGGTTAGTTGCCAGGCAAATGATAGCAGTAGCTATATTGCTACTAAACTGCTCCTATGCAGTCTTCTTAGGACTCAAACAGTGGAGAATGGTATGAATGAAGAATTTACAATGAGGGGAAAAATGTCCCTTTTGATAAGTTAGGCTATCAGAAGTGATTACATACCCTATAAGAGCCAGTTGCTCAAAAATTTCTGCAGTAGGTAGAGTTTTAAGACCTTCAGAATCCTCAAGCTTGAAATGTCTTCTAATGGAGGCCTCAGAAATAAATACCTTGACCTTCCTATCTATGGTAGTAGAGATTCCCCTGACTCCATCCTCAGTTGTGCTCAAAGCAGCAGTTTGCCAAAATTGCTCTATAGGAGAAGCATAAAGGTTTGGGCATTCAATAAGGGCATTTTTAATGTGACTTGCAGTTAGAAATCTATGTATGGATTGAACCCTCTCAAGTCCTTCTGACTTCTCTAAGTAGGCAACCAAGTTGTGCTTGTCGCAAAATTCCAAACTCGCCATTTGATGAATAGAAAGTGAATTAAGGTTCTGGGATATGGTCGTGGGAGAGAGTATAAGTGTTTGGTAGAGGTAATTGAGATATGAGAGAGTTTTTAAGGTTTTAAATTGCACCGACTGAATAAGATTTGTACTTATCTTGAAGAAATCTTATGTCTATATAGAAAGTCATGAATTCTCCAATTAGTCAAACCTATAGACGAAGTAGTTGGCAGAAATTTCGCAACGGCTATATTTAGAGAAGAATTTTGTTATGGCCTCAAACCAGTACTAACGGGTCATACCAGAACAGTACTAATATTAGCCTAGCAGTACTAACTCTAAGACCAGCAGTACTAAAATATGACTATGAGTACTAAGTAATGCCCAACAGTACGAAGTAATACCCAGCAGTACTTACATTAAGATACCAGTATTAACCTCGATTTCGTCTAAAGAGCATTTTCATCACCAAATATTGACTCTCACAATCTCTTCTTTCTATTTTTATGCTCACACAATATCTCTCAATTCTTTTTGCTCACCAATTCACTCTTTCTGTTTTTATCACACAACTCTCTTTTTGTTTTTTAGCTTACTTAATCTCTCTATTCTTTTTCTCACCAATGCAGACAGAGTTGTACAATGTACCATCAATTCAATTAGTTTCAAACTGTCCTCCCCACTTCCAAGTGTGTTAACTCTTGAGAGAGGTGGATCATTGGACTGTTTAGATGTAGTCTCAAACCTAGTTTGAGCATCTACACCCCCAATATGGTATCTTAGTGTTAGCCTTAAAATATTGAGTCGAACATGAAGTTCGTTCATTACGTGTATTAGTCATCTGTCGTTAATCATGTTACGTTGTAATAGAATAGTATAGGAAATCAGGCTCGTTAGTTAATCTAATATTGTATATGTTTCGGGTTTAATCCTAAGCAAGTCCCGAGCCCGGTCCGAGTTATTTAACCCACAAATTTACTTAAACGTGACGGGGTATATATATATATATATATATATATATATATATATATATATATATATATATATATCTTTTCCACTTAGAAAAGATATCTAACTCTTTCATTTCTAAGATATTCTTTCTAATAATATCTTTCTTTCTCTCTAACCTCTCTCTTGTTTCTCTCTCTAAAACCTTCATTTCTTCTTCTCTTTTCTTCTTTGATTCGTTATATGTTATGAAGTGATAATCAGGATCCTACAATTGGCATTAGAGCTACAGTGGATTTGTGTATGATTCTTGTGGCTAAACAAGATCAAATTCGTGAGTTATTAAGTAACTTTATTTGTTCTTGGTTCAAAAAGTCTAACCCGGATTTTTGTGCTTAGATGTGTTTATGTTTATGTGTTTAAGCAAGATCTAGGCATAAGGTAACTAGTTGTGCAAGAAAAATCAAGTTAAAAGGTCATAAAGGGTTTGATTTTGGTGATTTTGTGTGAAAAATACGTATTTTGCTCGAAGAGAAATATGCAGGTATGAATGAAGCGAAATATGTTTTGAATGAAGCGAAACATGTTTCAAGCGAAATATGACAGGTTGATTTGAAGCGAAATATGTCATTTTGAAGAGAAACATGCATTTCAAGCGAAATATGACATCAAGCGAAATATGTTTCTAGTTACAAGCGAAATATGTTTTGTTTGTTCAAGCGAAATATGCAAAAAGATACAAGCGAAATATGCATGCAATAGGCCAAGCGAAATATGCAAGGATTTCAAGCGAAATATGCACTGTTTAAGCGAAATATGCATGTGTTCAAGCGAAATGTGCAATTTTTCCAATTAACCCAATTTTGGTGATTCACTTTCGGTACAAACATCAACCTAAACCACAAACAAGAACTTAAAAGACAATCAATTCACAACAAACAAACCTTAAACACAATCAATTACTCACTCATGGTTTTCTATTGATTTTGTAAAATCCCGTTAATTCATTTATCTGTTTTAATCATAGGTGTAAAAATCCCCTTGTGAACGGTGAATTGCTTACAAGGACACAACTTCAATACAATCATATCACTTTGATCCAACAAACTTTTTACACTTTCATAATTCATAAATCCATTCATTCATATGTCTACTCCTCAACACAATCAACTAACAGATAGTCAAATGAATAACAATATCATGGCTGCTGGTTCAAAAGATCGTCCACCAATGCTTTGACCAGGAAGATATTCTTAGTGGCGTTCACGTTTTCTATGATACATTGACACTAAAGGAAATGGTGAATATATAAGGAAATGCATTTTTGAGGGTCCATACAAGCTAACAAGTGTAGTAATAGAAGTTGATGTTGCAACAGTAAATTCTCCAGAAGTACCACAACATGACGAAGCTGAGATAGTACACAACATGTCTGTAGAGAACAAACTGTATTTTCAAGCTGAAAAAGAAGCAATTTTCTTGCTTTTAATTAGTATTGGAGATGATATCTACTCAACTGTTGATGCATGCAACACAACTAATGAAATGTAGAAGCCATTAAAAGGCTACAAACAGGGTGAATCATTAGACGTACAAGATGTTAAGACCAATCTGTTCTGGGAATTTGGGAAGTTTACTTCTCAAGATGGAGAATCCATGAAGTCGTATTACTCATAGTTTTACCAACTGATGAATGAGTTGACAAGGAACAACTTGCAAGTTATAACAATGCAAGTGAATGTTCAATTTCTTCAACAACTTCAACTGTAACATCTGAGAATTTTCGGATTTTTAGATAATTATTTTACCCTTTGACTTTTAGGTCTGGCTCGACTTACAAAATCAACCATCTAAATCACGTTTTCACAGCTCGAACCCTAAAGCAATTCGATGTGAAACGACATTCCTGACAACTTTTCAGTTTTGCCCGAGACCTGTAAACGAGCCGAAAAGGGCTATAACAGCACCGCAAACATTTTTCGAACAATATACAACGCGGACACAAAAAAACAATTAAATTTTGTTTTTAATTATCAGTATTTATTTAATAAAAATATTAAATAAATTAGTCATCATTTTAGTTAAAAGCGTTGTTGATAACGCGAATATTCGAGTTAAAATCCATTTTTATTTCAAGACAAGGCGTAACCGGTTCACAAAATGAATAACAGATATTTTATTAAATGTTATAAAATATTTATGAAATATTATCAAGTAAATACTCATTTTTATCAGAAAAATGATTTGGAAAACAATGGCGCAAGTTTCGCCCAATTACAAATATATTACCCAATGGTTTCTTACACAAATCTTACAACTAGTCCTTTTCCCCTCAATTGTTGAGCCGAAACCATGGGAGCCTATAGTATAGTTTTGTGTTGTCTCAAGTAATTAGGTGGTATGGTACACATTCATTAATTATACACTAGAACGTTATGGTCATATAAAATAGTAACTTACACATATTTATTGAGAATAGAAAACGCACAAACTTCCATCTCTCTCTCTGCAACTATCTCGTCTCACCTCTCACACATTTTTTTTGGCGTGTAATCTGACCATCCACCACCACTGTCGCACCACAAATCCACCACCATCGTCATCCCCATCACATCCTTCATTACCTTTGTCTCATCACCATCTCCATTCGACACACCCTCATCATTCACAGCCGCCGCTGCCATCACCCTACACCACACCATCATCAGCGCTGCCACAACACCACAGCCATCATCATCAACACCATACCACCATCTCCAATCGATGCCATCAGCATCATCGTGCCACCATCAACCACACGCCACCATAGGCACGTCACCAAGGGTGCATGTAGTTTTGTATAAACAACCAAAGGGTGTGTCGGGTCGGCTGTGTAAGTGCACGAGAGTACGTTTGGTTTTTCATGACCGCACCACATAGGGTGCGCTTGTTGCTCGACGCAAGCACCAAAAAGGGTGTGACTGTTTGGTGGTTAACACAAGGGTGTGTTTGTTTTTTGAGTCACTCACTAGGGTATGTTGGTTTCATATCACCACCCAGGGTACGCTCGGTTGACAGCCTGCGCACCACAAGGGTGCGGCTGTTTTGTGGTTAGAAGCCATAGGGTGCTAACGGTTGTGGTAAATAGCGAGTAGGGTGCGTTGGCTTGTAAAAGTCAGCGAGTAGGGTGCGTTGGTTTGTTGTTTTACTCGGCCATAGGATGTGTTCGGTTTAACAGAAACCACACCAAGGCGTGTTTGGTTTTGTATCGTAGCCCGACAAGGGTGCGTTTGGTTTCGTTATAGCACCAACAGTGCATTGGGTTTAATGTAGGACCGAAAGGATGTGTGTGGTTGTAGTTAGCAGCCGTGAGGGTCGTTCGGTTAGGCTAAAATACAACAAAAAGGAGCGTTTGGGCTGTGGTAAAGATTTGGGAGCTGTGGGCGCGTTTGGTTTAGTAAGAATGTCATAAGGGAGGGTTTGGTTTGGCAGATTAACCAAAAGGAGTGTTTGGGTTGGCAGAAACACCCAAAAGGGGTGTTTGGTTTGGCAGGAAACGCAAACATGGGTGTTTGGGACAGCAGGGGCGTTTGGTTCGCGGGTCAGCACCACAGCGGGTGCGTTTGGTTTTGGCAGCAGCACCGAGTGGGTGCGTTTGGTTTGTGGTAAACGCCAACACAAGGGTGTTTGGTTGTGGTTTTGAAAGCCCACATAGGGCGTGTTTCGTTCATCGCTTAAAAGGGTGTTTGACTTTATTTATTTCATTAGTACTTAAATGTTGTCTAGATAAATATTGAAACACGAATGCATTTTGCAACCTAGATTTGTTGATTGAAAAGTGAAAAACGTTTAGTTTTGTAATAAAATGGGAAACGTCACATAACGAGAAGGTCATGGCGAAATTTCTAAAAATATTTTTAGATACAACTCTTATCGTCTTTGAAGGACGGTAAATGGGCTAAGTTATAATTTAAAGATGTTTTAAATTATAATTTCATAATAACTCGACAACAAACAAAATATTAATTTATAAAATGTTGTTTTATAAATCCTAGCTAGAAAATAAAGTCATAACTTTAGTACGGACTTTAGAAACACTGTGTACTTAATTAGTAACTTTAAAGCGTACGATTACGTGTATGCAAGAATTTTTATTTATTAATATTGGTGATTTCCGAAAACGTGTCAAACCATTTGGTTTAATTATTTGCTTACACTTATTACGTAATACTTGCACGGTATAGCATACTTCAAATTAATCTTTCGATTTCTGGTCGTTATTATATAATTCATTATATGAATTATAAAAGTGTTTATCTTTCAAGGTAATATATAGGGAATATATTACATACTTTGTTATATAATTCACCATATGAATTATATACTTTTGAATTATTTTACCGAACCAACCACCAAACCAAACTGCCACTCGAAACCTAAATCTTTTATCAACGGGTCGCGTTGATGTAATCATCCGTCGGGAAACTAAATTCATTATCCTAAACTAGTGGGATTTAACCGTTAAGATAAACGGCAACTTCTCGGTCAAGCCGTTTCGTCTTCCGTCGTGTTGTGCATACTAGATGCCTACCTATCAATCGTTCTTCAACATCAAGGTGAGTTCATAGCCCCATGTTTTACTGGTTTTACATATATTTTTGGGGTGAGAACATGCTTGTTTATAAATGCATTTACGTGGTTGATTACCTGTTTGGTTTACATACTCATTTATATATCTCGCGAGGAGATACAATACTTGGTTTAATTTTTGAACGTAAACGCATACTATACTTTTATGATTACGGATTAGCTTAGGTTGCATGAACTGTAAATCACTTGGAGGGTGAGCGCGAATGTTATGAAATAGATCTATTTGGGATTGACAATCCCCGTTCGGGTGACTAGCTATCACTGGGAACGAACGTTATACCATGTCGGATTACGATTGGATTGGCGCCTGCGGGGCCAACAATCATTACTGCCCGGGTGTTCTTGGAGGGAACACCCATGATGGGTACATATTATTTTTCATTAATGCCCGGGTGTTCTTGGAGGGAACACCTACGATGGGTACACTCTTACTGTGCCTTGAATAAAGTGGCATACATACAAGTCTACGTCACAGTTCATGAACTTAGAGTAATGGTAATCATGGTTTTATACACACTTGAATAAAGTGGCAATACATACTTTGGATATTTGTGATCCAACTTTGATACGTACATTTTGGGACTATTTGGGGATAGAAATGGTCTTGCATATTTTACAGCTAATTGATTTCTAAAAATCATACGTACATTTTGGAAGAACGTTTAAGGATTTAAATGGTCACACAATTATTTTATGATACTGTAGGGAGACAGTAGTCATTAAACGTTTTTATATGACACTGTAATGATACAGTGGGCATATACATTTATTGGAACTAACGTTTATATTTACAGAAACCTATGAACTCACCAACTTTAATGTTGACACTTTTAAGCATGTTTTTCTCAGGTCCTAAAGACCAGATCATTGGAGACATAAATTCAGCTACTCAAACAAGGAGGATGACTAAGATTTTTGAAGAACATGCTATGGTTAGTTACATTAACAAGCAGAGGAGAACAAATCACAAAGATTATCAAAACTGCTTATTTGCCTATTTTCTCTATTAAAAATAACCCAAGAAGGTGATTCAAGCTTTGGTAGATCCAAGCTAGGTAGAGACAATGCAAGAGGAGTTGCTACAGTTTAGATTGCAGAAGGTTTAGACATTGGTAGATCCACCTAATGGTAAGAGGGCCATTGGAACCAAATAGTCCTTTAGAAACAGGAAAGATGAGAGAGGAATTATAGTTAGAAACATGGCAAGACTGGTGGCACAAGGTTACACCTAACAAGAAGGAATTGATTATGATGAGGTTTTTGCTCTTGTTGCTAGGATAGAAGCAATCAGGTTATTTTTAGCCTATGCATCA
>BQNB010032051.1:7156-53487 GCA_026074375.1 Tanacetum coccineum
AATGGATCATTTTCCCTTATTGGCAAGAAGTGAGCAGATTTTGTGAGTCGATCCATAATCACCCATATGGTGTCAAAACCTTGTGACGACTTAGGAAGCTTGGTGATAAAATCCATCGTGATATTATCCCACTTCCACTCGGGTATGGTTGGTTATACTAACAATCCTGATGGCCTTTGATGTTCGGCCTTGACCTTCGCACATGTCAAGAACTTGCTAACATATGTGGCGATGTCGGCTTTCATATTGGGCCACCAATATAGCTTCTTCATGTCTTGGTACATCTTTTCGGAACCGGGATGGATAGAGTACTTTGACTTATGGGATTCGTGCATAACCACAGATCTTAAGTCACCGTAGCAAGGTAAACAACTTCTGCCATTTAAACATAAGGTTCCATCGGTGCGTGGTTCTAACTTTTCCTTAGGTATATCCTTTCTGATCATACTACCTACATCTTCTTTCTCAAGGTTCTCTGGTTTCAGGGCTTTGATCTGAGCTTTTAGTATTCGTTTGGGAAGATCCAAGCCAATAGTCATAACTAAGGCTTAAACCCGTAATGGCTCAATCCGTTTCTTACATCTCAATGCATCGGCCACTATGTTTGCCTTCCCCGGGTGATAACAAATGTCACAGTCATAATCACTTAGCAATTCTAGCCGACGACGTTGCCTCATGTTAAACTCCTTTTGGTCAAGAATGTGTTGTAGACTTTTATGGTCGGTGAACACGGTGCATTTGGTTCCATATAGATAATGCCTTCATATCTTTAGAGCAAACACCACTGATAAGTGTAAAATACACATATCCGTTAATACCTAAAATAACCTAATTAAACCCAAAACAGTCCAAAAATGGCAAAAATATGCTTGTATTTGTGTTTTGTGTATGCAGGTACGGATATATCAAAAATCACAAGAAAATAGTCAAAAACGGGAAAGCTCGGACACGAGAATCAGAAGAGTACAAAAAGAAGCCAAAGATTCAAAGCCGAAGCCAGAAAAGTCAAATCCAGTCAAAAATGGTCAACCAATAAAAGTCAAAACCCAAAAACATTCCATTTTCACCCTCCAAGTTTCACCAAAGTCCAAAAATAGCCCTTCACCTCTTATTGGGCCTTAAAAACCTTAATGGGCCTAAAAAACCCAAAAACCCCATACCCGGATCCATAAGCCCATTACCCTAGCCCAACTCTTCCTTTTTATAAACCACAAGGGCCAGTTTTGCAATTTATGAAACAAGTTTATAACTAGAAAAGGAGGAATCAAAAGAGAGGGACTAAAATTGCAATTATCCCAAAGTTTAAAAATTTGTTACCCGCTTCAGTTATAAAGGCGTGAAGCCTTTTTATTGTTCATTCGTCTCTCTCGTTTCACCAAACAGTCAAAACAAAGGGCAAATTAAAATCAATGGGCAATTAAGAAAATTCATGAGCTCTTTAGCAAGATTACAAGGACAGATAAGTCAAATCAAGAGGCAATCATTCCTCACTCAAGCTCTAGGCCACGCGGACATGAAGAAAGCATACAAGAGGCGTGGGTTTTGTACTAAATTCACTTACATAAGTAGCACAAGCTGTCACAATCAAAGAATGACAGCTTGGCAATCCTCTAGTGTCCACAAATGATCAAACGGCTTAAAATCATGATCTAATGATTTATTGAATGAATGGTGATGATTAAAGGATTGGGGAGCAAGGCAAGAGAGACTAGAAGCTTCACCTACAACCAATAAATAGACCCTCTCATCACACACACATGGGGGGGGGGGTCCTTTTCTTTTTTTCCTTTCTAGATTTTTAGCCTAGTATAGTTTTTAAGCTTAATGTAATTTTTAAATCAGTTGTAATTTCTTTTAAGTAATGTAATTCAGCTCTTTTTAATGAAATTTAGTTTAAGTCAGTTATAAGCTCTCTTTTCTTTTTATTCATAAGCTCTCTTAATAAGCCAAATTATCTCAATAAGCTAATAAGCTCATTTTAAGTTCTTTTAGTCTATAAGCTGAAATAGTGCTTATTTAATTCAGTATTAATCATACCTAAACCTTAAATCAGTTAAACTTACATTTATCATGGACTTAATTGAATTTGAGCTTATTTGGAGAATCAAATCCGTAAGGATCTTTATGACTTATCTCCTAGCTGTATTAATAGCTAGGAGAAGCTTGTAGCTGCCGATATTTGATCCTCTTGTTTAGCTATAGGTTAGAAGTAAGTTTCTCATTTAAATTTAATAATTTTTTAAATTTTAGTTCAATTATTGCTTAATAGTATAGGATTGCTTATTTGCTTATTTTGCATGCTTATTAGTTGCTTATTTGTGATGCTATTCTCTTTCATGTGCTTATTAGTTAGTAATATTACATTTGTTTTTGTATGTATAGTTTAGATCATAGTTTTTATAAGTAAATTTTCTCATAATCCATAAAAAAACCAAAAATATTAGAAAGAAATAGAATAGATCTTTGATTTCTAAGTAATCAATTGTAGATCATTTAAGTAAGTTGATATTAAAGCTAGTTCATATATGTGTTTGTAGTTTTAATAAGTATATTCAATCTTTAAGGTTTTCAAACTGTCTCAAACCTGAATAGGGTGTTTGCATAAGAAGCTTTTTTTGACTATCAAAAGTCAAAGTGTTTTCTAGTGCAAACCATTTGAGTCAGTTTCTACTCATAAATAATACATTAGGAAGTGAGATTTCGAAAGGTTTAGTTTTAAAAATTATTAAGTTATGGCGTTAATTTGTCATCTCAGCTACCAGGGGTACTGTTATAGTTAGAGATTTGATTGCTTTATTTTGAACTAAGGTTGTCTAGGCACCTTGAGTGTGGTTGAATTGTGTATATACACTTAAAGTAGGAGTGTATGTGTGCAGGCTAAACCCTATAAAGAAGCCTGCAATGAGTACTTTGTGTATTTGCCAAATTGCACTACCAGCATACAACATAAGTAAACCTTAAAAAAACCAAAAATAGTAGAAAATTAGTTTAAATCTTATATTATTGCTTAATAAGTTGTTAATTCATGGTTTTATTTGTACTTGTTTTATGTTCATACACACTTGATAGAGTGTGTCTAGTGCAGCTAAAACTCTTAGGTTTGGCTGCAATTTGGTCTTTGTGGTATTGCCAATTACACCAGCAGTACTAACATTAGTTAGTACTGCTGATACTTAAGCCCCAAATTAAGCCAGCAATTTTAGGATTTAGTAGCTTATCTTTTAGTATTTTATAGTTTAGTTATAGCTTAATATAGATTAAGACTTACATTTTATTTTCTAGCTTATTTACCTAGCTTAATTCAGCTGTCAAAGTCACTAAAAAATCTGAAAACACCAAAAACAGTAGGAAATTAAGTAGATTCTTAAATTGATAATTTTAGCTTAAGGTAGTAGATTTTATTGTTTAAATAGTTAGTTTATAATTAGCTTAATAAGTTTTCAGAAGCTCATAATCTAGATTTGCTTTTAGAGCTTTTTAGCTTAATTTGATTTTGTGTAATTTAGCTTAATTCCTGAGTTAGCCATTTTCATGATCATTTTCAACAGCTTAAAAGTGTTTCCAGCTTTTATTTCTTTTCCCAATTAGATTAAGCACATCTTTGGGAGTTTAGAACAACTTTTAGATTTCACTTTAAGCTTATTTTGAGTTTTTTGCAGCTTATTTAGCAAAAACCAAGGATAAGCCTTTGTTTCTGTGAACAGTTTAATAATAAGCTGTTTAAGAGCTTATTAGTGGGTTTCATACCATAGTGCTTTTGTTAAAGTTGTTCTCTCCAGTTTTTTCTACAACTTTGCTTCTTTAAGTTTTTCATTTTAAGCTTTTTAAAATTTCAAATGCTTAATGGACTTAGTTTGAAATCGGGTTAGGATCCAGGGTAGGTTTTGTAATTTTTGATATTTGCTTGTTAACTTAGTTGATCTTTTGTCAGTTAGTGTAATTGCACTGTTAGTCCTTCAAGGATTAACACCATTAGTCCTTAGTCAAATCCTTAGTTAAGTATTAATTAGTTTAAATTTTAAAAAAATCATATCTTTTAATCTAAAAAGCCAAAAATAGTAATTCGTTTTTCTAAAATTTTCTTTTTACTTATTTTACTTAGGAAAAATATAATTTCAATTATTTTCTAATTTTTTTATTTTTAGTAATTAATTAGAATTAAATAGTTTTTAAGTAATAAAAAAAATTCAAAATTTTTTTTTTTTTTTTGCTTTTTCTTAAAATTTTCTTTTATCCTAATTTAGGTTTAGAAACTTAGTTTGCAATTTTAGGGTTTAAGTTTAGTCTATTTGCTTAATTGTCACGTTTTATTTGTTTTTCGTATTTGTTTAATTGTTTAATTTGCCTTTAATTTTCAATTTTAATTGTTGCTTTTTATTTAGTAGTCATAGATCGTCAAATCATCTATTTTCTTATTCAAATCATAATCCAAGCTTAAACGAGGTTTCAATTTCACTAGTCGTTGGGGAAACGACCCGGATGATCATATTTACCCGGTTAAATATACGTATTATATATTATATTATATATATCTTTGAGAGTGAATTTTCCTTAAGGAATTTTCTTAATTGCTCTTTGAAGTATTATATTTTATATATATTTTGGGTATATAAAACTTTCATACACCAGTACATATAACATCAGAGGGGTCTCGGAGGGGTGTGCAGCAGGTGCCGTCGCACAGAGCATCCACTTTAAAGGGTATGTTTGGCGACACGTAGCAGTAAGCAAGAGCAGTAAGCAGGAGCAGTTAGCAGGAGCAGTAAGCAGTAGTTGTTTGTTTAAAAAAGATGTTTGGGTAGCTGTAAGCTGTAAGTAGAAAGTGTAAAATTAGGAAAAAAAGACATATAACCCAATTAAAAAAATTATAAATTTTATATTTGAGGGTATAAATGTATTTTTACAACAAACTGCTCCTAGCAGTTCTGAAATGCTTCTTTAAATAGCATTTGAGAATGGAGCGGTTAGACATTATTCAAACGCTTGTTGCTTTGTTGCCAAATAAGCTTTTCAACCAAACCGCTTATCGTTTGCCGCTTACCGCTCCAAAATGCTCCATTTTGCTTGTTGCCAAACACACCCAAAAGGGCCACATTTCTATAATTTTTGCATATAAATACGTATAATATTAAACATATATGAGCTATATAATTTAAGTATATACACAATTTCTCTTTAGTGTACATGGCCTCCTAATTATTATTGCTTAGGGCCATTGAAAAAAATTAAGAGACAAGCCTTTTTATATGTCAGTACATGTAAAGCAACCCCACTTTTTGTAACCCATGGGCACATGTTAAGGTGAGGACATTGGTTGTGTGTCACAGCCTGGAGTTATTATTATTAATCATTATCAGACCCCACAAATAACTGCTGGCCAATCAGGTTGTGACACACAGCCTGGGGACACTGGTTGTGTGTCACAGCCTGGAGTTATTATTATTAATCATTATCAGGCCCCACAAATAACTGCTGGCCAATCAGGTTGTGACACACAGCCTGATGTCCCCACCTTAACATGACATGACATTTTAGAAAAACCCTTTTGTTTATTGTTCAATTTACGACAGCAAGGCGTAAAAGCATCGGGATTCAAACTTGAAACTGAAACAACCAAATTCTTAAGCTAACAAAGAAGAAACAAACACCCCCTTTATTTTTTACAAGACAGAATCTCCACCTGTAAGCTTCTCATTACCTTCATTTTTATTGTTGTTTTTATATTTAGATTTTACAATTTGTGCTAAAAGAATTGTGCATTTATATTCTCTTGTTATTTATTAGGAAGGTTTTGTTGTAATGTACTTTTCGATTAGATGTCAACCCCCTCTAAATTAGGGGGAGGACTTGTGAGTCGTGGGTTAAAACCCCATGGGTTAGTCGGCCAAAGTATCTGAAAACTATGGTTATAAAAAATTAGTGCTTCATGAAGTAGTGTTTAAATTTGCCTCCCCCAAAAAAAAAAGTTATTTGTTGAAACAGTTTTATCAAATCCATATAAAAATGTTTTGTTTGATGTGAAATATACCAACCATTAACAATCTATGAAGAAAGCTAGTGTGCGTATGTATGTTTAAAACATCTTATGGTTTTGGTGGTTTTATTTAGGCTTTAATTGCGCTTCTTCATTACAAATTATATGGACATTTTCGGCGTATATTATGGCTACCATCAAAGTTACATGTACATTAAACTAATATTCCATGACTTTACCTCAGTGCATAATGCGGCCGAGATTTGTAAAGGCTTTCCACATCTACTCCACAGCCATTCTGAACAAACAAGGACCTGTTCTTGCTAGAGGTTTCCACAGTCAGCAACTGATTAAGGATGCTCGTTATCTAGGGAAGCAAATGACCACCACTAGCCTTCGCATCACTGTGAATCGTATACAAAATTTGTATGGAAGTCATCAAGAGAATGACATCTGGAGTGTATTAGATCATGTCGACTTGCACACAATTTTGGAGGCTGACAAAGAAAGACTCGTTGGACTCTTAGGACGCTTATCGTTGGAGTCTGATGCAAAGAAACTCATCTTAAAATTACAAACCATAGGTAATCAACTTTCTCAAACTTAAATGCTCCTAAAATTGGGTAGCTGACATTAACCAAGGATTTCAATGTTAGTTAAATATTTGGCTTTATGTTTTGTGGCCATACAGATGAAGACCACAAGCAGAACATGTCAAATTTTATTTGCTTATATACTATGGGCCTATCTATAAAGGTGAGTTTTTTGTGATGCGTTTACAATAGTGATGATCTGTTTTTTAAAAGCATCCTATATATTATCTTCAATCTTAATTAACTAATCCCAATTTTATTTCATTTAAAGCCTCACTTTGTGGTTCGAAAGCTAAGACTACTCCACCGTGAACTAAATGTAGCAACAACCCCACGGACATACGACAGCATGATCGAAATGTGTCTTGATCGAAAAGAGGTGTGATTTCTTGTGTACCTTCAGTTGCGATATTTTTAAATTTTACTCACATGATAGTTTATTATGTTCATGATCGAGACAGGCATCCTTGGCTGTTGACGTTGTTGGTTTGATGCTTGAAGACGGCCATACCGTGGATATCGACGTGCTTAACAGAATATTAGAGACTTGTCATTATGCTTGTGATTTTTCCTTGGTACGATGTGATTACTAATGATATATTTATCAAGCATTACCTGATATTGGTTCTTACTTTATGCTTTTGAATGACAGGTAAGAGTAGTGCACACCATGATATGTAATGGGGGAATAAAGCCAAATGAAGTCACAATAGAAAGAATGATATGTTTATTAATGAAGGCGAATGAGGTATGTTATTGCTTGATGTTTTTTTTAACCTAATTGCTTGATTAATTTTGCATTTTTGATCCTAAGCAATATGTCATGAGATTTTTTATCATATGCAGCCTACAGAGGCCAAAAGATTGCTACGTGAAGTGAGGAGATTCGGTATTCATCCCACCACTGACATGTACAATGCCATCCTAGGGGGATACTTTGGAAAGGTTAGTCATTATTAAATGGTAATTAGAAGTGGCAAAACATGGGTGGGTAAGAAGGGTCAAAATGTTTTTTAGAGCAAAATAAGTAACTTTTATGTGCATGGTTGGAAAGTCCCCACAACACTTTAATATATGTGATTTGAAAGACAGTTATCAAAATGATTACAAATAATTTCGATAATAATAAATAAAAGATTTTAGACTGTTAAGCATTTGATTGCAGGTTACATGACTTTTGAACCCTTTAACCCATTCGACTCATTTGACCCATTTCACTTTAGCCACTTGAGTTGATATATAAATAAATTGTTGAATACCCTGATTAATAGAAAAAAATAACAAAAGTTAACAACAAGAACATGTTCTGGATCAGATTCTCCAACTAATAGTACCTGTAATGTTTTACTTGTGCAACGTGCCGTGCAAACTGTTCATCACATCCGAAGCAAATTCTCTTTGATCGTTTCTCAGCCATCTCTGCATCCGTTAGTCTCCTGAATGGCTTTAGTCTTCCTGTAGTTTCGCTAGCGGGTTTACTTTCCAGATTGGTAATTGGCCAATTGCGACTTGAATTGTAACCCTCTGTTGGAGATCTACAAGACCTTTTTTCCTTGTATAACAGTACCGTTTAACTTGTTTTCATTGATCATAATACCCAGTTTCATGGCATGATTCAAGCCTTCAGATTGCATAACTCGAACCGCTGATTGCAATCCGGGCTTTAGACCCTTTAATGAACGTTCCCTTCATTACCTGCTCGGAAATTCAAAGAAATTTACATACTTGCGGGCAGAACCTTCTTGTGTTATTGCCAAAAAATTCTATTATAAAGTATCCTCCTGTGAAATCTTTCCAACAACCTTCTCTTTTGCGCTTCCCATGGAAGAAACGGCGATCTTGCTTCACTCCAATGATACCAAGCTAAAGCTTGCCCTTCCACACACAAAACCAGCGCTCCTAAGTCTCACGCCACTTTTCTGTCGGTTCGAGAGTCTTGGAATGGACTTTAGCGATAAATACCATCTCTAACAAGCCGTTATTAATCCAGCGATGAGAAAGCCTCTGTTACACAATGAATAGACATCATAAATTCATTATTTTTCATTGTAAGACAAATCCATAACTTGACACATTCAGCTTCATGATATAATTAGCCAACCAAATGGTCATGCCATGTTAATACTTTTCATACTTCAACACTTTTTTCAAAAAATTATAATTCTCTGTTTTTTTTTTTTCTCGCGAGGCGTAAAAAGGGATGGGAGTTTTGAGGGCAAATGGAGTCTGTCGTGAACATCAAAAGAAATATGCCCGAAACTTATAGGTGCATTTTGAGTGGATGTAAGACGTTAAAATAGAAATTATCAAGGAGTAACTTTTTTGATGTCTCTAGATTTTTTTACAAGAATTGACTGTTTAGTGTTAGATGTATGTGTGCTGTATTACAGTGTTATTTAGATGTCGATTTTCACGAATTCGCTCCTAGCATACAATTTGATGAAAATTGATCTCCTTATGTTTTTTCATGGATCGTTCACTAACATTTTCAGTTTCTAAGAAATTACACTTAATTATATAAACTTTGTGCAGTATAACCTCCCAAATGAAACGAGAAGGTATGTTCTACCTACACTCAGAAATTACTGAGTCTCTTATATAAAGCATGTGCATATATGTAGATCACATCGAGCGAGAGGCCAAGAGGTAAAGCTTTATATGTGTAATCAAAAACATTGTTAAATCACTCTAATTGTGATGAGTAATCCAAGCACTAGTGACATAGATATAAGGTTTGAATATGGAAATATGAACACAGCTAGTTGCTAAAACTGCCACATCAATTAGAGACGACATCATATGAAATCAAGTTTTCTCAGTTTCGGACTCTATAAAATGTGGTTTTTTTTGTAGGTTTGGAGCCTTATTTGCTGTTTTTAAAGAGAAATCTATCCAATAATCCCTTTAATTATTGACTTAAATTGTTGCACAGGTTCTTTTGGATTTGAACAAGACAATGTCTGCAGAAGATCTGAATGAACTTAGAAACACACTTGTTTCCACGCTTGCGATATATGACCAAACGGATGATGCCTTCCAAGCGTATGAAGAAATAAAAAATGCTAATCATCACGTGAAGCCGCAAACCACCAAGATGCTAATTGTAAGAGTATAACATAATCATGTTTCTTCTTTTTCTTATTTCTTTCTATTTACTCATAGTTTTCAAACCTTTTTCAGCAACACACGCGAGAAGTGCATAGATTACTTGCCATTTTGAATGACTTACTGACTGGAATTACAATTGCATCGCTGTCATTCTCCAATGTGTGGAGGACAAGTTTATCACGTACATACTTACTTAATTTCAGAGTTTGTGTGCTTAATTTGTGTGCTTTCATATATTGATTCAATTTTACTTTGGAACAGACATGCAACTAATCTGGTGTCTAATCTGGTGAGACGTCAGCCTGTACAAAGATGGTGGATGATGGAGAATTTGTTTGATGAGGTATGTGTTAAATACGAATATATGATAATAAAAACTATATGGTTCTAATTATTAATTAGATTTAGGATTTTATGCATCAAAAATAGATAGTGACCAACTTATATGTTTGACCTTGTACGAGACCCGTTCTGACAACCGATTTGTCTGAGATTAAACACAACCCAAATCGACCCATTCATAGCAGATGGATCGTGATAGAAAGTCATTGATGCTTTTTTGTATTAATTTAATTTTGTATGTTGATCTTAATTAAGTGTTCCACCGCATTTTGAATACACTCTTTAAAGATCCCAAGGATGCCAAGACTCTAGTTTTTGGGTTGGCACTATTTTCAGAGATAAGTGGAATTATGGGAGGAGTAGGAGCTGACCCATCAAGAAGAACTCATGACTTCATGTTATATTCATGTTATCTACAAAGAAACATCAGCTTTTTGTGGCATGTCTGGAACATCTACCCGCAGTCTCGCCTGCCTTACTGCATCTTGAACTATTTGAGGTTAGTTGCATTCCAATACCAAGGGTGGAAAAGCCAAACACGAAATAGACACTCAACTCTTTATATATTAATGGGTTAAATGGGTAAAGCTAGGTTTATGATTATGTGCAAATAACCCTTTCTGAAAATCTTGTTACATGGGGATAGGCAGATTTTGCTCTTTATATGCAAATCAAGTAAACGAAAAACCAAGGCAAGTCCTTACGTGTTGGGCCAGGATGGATATTGTAACTCATTTTAATATGTGATAATTTATTTTGCAGCATGTACAAGGCGTTGATGGTATGTGGGGAGTCAAGTATCGCACAAACTATGGTAGAACACATTTCGGGGGATGACATTAATGAGCATGTTGATCGCATCAGAAATGCATGTGACAAGGGCGTCTAGTATGTGTGTCATTTGAAACTAAAATCTTTTTGGTATATGTAGATGTACGTATTGCGTCTAAACAGACTTGAGATGTATTGCGTCTAACAGACTTGTCTTGGCTGTCTAAACTAATCGCATCAATATGTCATGAAGAGAAGATGTTGCCAACTACACTCTTAAAAAGAGTATGTATCTGTCTCTTTAAAAAATTAGCGCCAACACTTGTGGGCCATGCATATGCACAGCCAGAGAAGTTCCTAGTTGGGTGACACTAGTAAGTATAGGGACATTTGCAGGTTGCTTGGGTTTTAAAAAAAAATGGCACTACTAAGTACTAAGTATAGGGACATTTGCAGATTGCTTCGTGAACATGGCGATTGATTGGGAAAAAATGTCACTGCGGGGAAAGTGTTGTTTAAATATAAGGAAGATAGCATAATATGGAAATTTAAACAGAACGAAAACTATCAATCAAAAGTTGTCAATATGTTACGACCTCATGTAATGTCACTAAGGTGGCCAGGTTTGGAACGTATGGGGTCGACTGAAAGTATTTGTATGGCAGCTGATGGTAGGCAATTTACTAGTCCAAATATCAGGGCTAAAGAGAGGCCTTATCCATGAACGAGGCTCGTGGTACCCAAAATGTAGTAATGAATTTTGCATCGCAAGGGAAACAAGGCTGCGATGTGTTTATCATCTCTACTAAAAAGTATTCTATTAAATGAAAGAGTAATGCTATAACCACTTCACTCTATGTTGACCATCAAAACCAAAGAGCACTACTGCCATAACCCTTTGAGTTCCACTGTTTGACTCTTCTATCCACATGAGAAAATATTCACCATTTAGGGATTGATTATGCATCTTAAACTAGGGTTAATCAGGCTTCATCAACAAGGCTACGACTTACTGAGAAAATCGTATGCTAAAGCATATTGCACAAAAACTTGGAATTCAGCATAATCATGCATTCAAGTAAAGCTATATAATGCTTTACATATATAAAAAAACATACACGTTTTCACTTAATACTTCATTATAAACCATAACAAACATATGTGATGAGCCGTGTGTGCAAAATATTTAAAAGCAAAACATAGCTAAATGGTTAAACTTCTAAGACGAACAAGACCTAACGTTGATTAACACAGTAACAACAACCAAACCATTTATTTGAATTAAGCAACTCAATATTCCAAACTTTTTTCCAGCATTATAAACCCATCTTCAGTTTCTGTACCCCATTCAAGTCTGTCTTCAACCGAAATACAAGAGCCCGTTAAAAGGGGGTGTTCGTCTTCAGCAAGGCTGTCATGAATATAATCAACAACGTCTTCAGTTTCTGTTCCCCATTCAAGTTTTTCTGACTTTTCCGAGCAAGCACTCATATCATTCAAGTTTCTCTGAGGTAGGGAGAAGAGCCCGTTTAAAAGAGGGTGTTCATCTGGAGGAAGGCTGACACGATAATAATCTTCAACGGAAGGGGTCGCTCTGTAAGGGAATGGTTTTGGATTACCAATGATATCACATTGAGTATGAATCACATCTATATTGAGAACTTTAATGACCCTATACAAATAATTAGAAAAATAAATCATAAGAGATGCATGTAAATGAATATATATACGTACACTGATCAAGAGTATAAGAAACAAAACAAAAGGTTACAATTACTTACATGGTGTTGTCTACACTCGTACGTAGATATTCATCCAATCGAACAATCAAACCTTCCTCCAACTGCTTTGATTTCTTCAACGTACAATTAACATACGCTTCAATATAATATAAACCATCGGATAACAGAAGTTTGTATATGTGCGTTTGCGTCTTTTTAACTTCTATCACTTGAACCACCGGGTCGGGATTCGTCCTTGCGGATTCGTAGGTTTTCAGCTCCCTTATTGGTCTAAGGGTAAGATCTAAAGGCATGATATTAGGGATCACGTCTAGATCGAGAATTTTAATGACCCTACAAGACAAAAAGTTTCAGTGTGATATTAGTTGTTGGGTAAGCTTATTTAAACTAACTCTTTCATTCGCCAAAAGCTATTATCGTTTACATGTTTGTATGACACAACATTAAATTTATAGTCCTATTTGCGTCAACAATCTATCTTAAGTGTAAACCTCGTAGAATGTCCCATATGTTAGTGCAAATATTAAGATATTTAATCTATACATTCTCTTTATGTTTTGCTGACCACAAACATGTAACTTGTAAAACATAACATAAAGTTCACAAGTTACTCGTAGATGTATACTTCAATTCACGGATATCTCACCATCCTTATCCACTACAAATATACATTTATAAACTCGATATCGACATCCCGAGACTATTACTCATATGGGCTTTACTAGTTGGATCGGGCCAAGCAAACGGGCTAGCCCATTAAGGCCAAATAGGTTCGACCCATCAAGGCCCAATCAAAGTTTCTAGAAGATGGAGGGAAAATACAAGCTTCTAGAAGATGAAGGGAAAATAATAAATTCAAATTTTGAATTTGCTTTTAGAAGATGGAGGGAAAACTAGTTATGCATGCTTTTGTCCAAACACATTATTATCCATTGGACAAAAAGGACCTCTCCAAGGCAAGACTTCCCTATAAAAGCCCAAGGCTTCTCCCCCTTCCTCCTTGATGAAAAACACACGTTCACACACTAACACATACATAGAAATTCTTCTTGATCTTTAATCATGGTTCTAGCATAAGGCTTTCATCATGGTTACTTTCTATGTTAGTTCCACTAATACCATGAGGTATTTAGTGAGGTATAGGATGTCTCTACATGAAGGTGATCATCCTTGATTACTTGTAGTTCATGTAGTAGATTGGGTGGGTTACATAGAAGTGATTACATTTGATCACTTGTATGTCTTAGAGTAGATTTGATTTCTATATTGTAACTCTTGTGTATTTGTGTAGATCCGGATAGTGTATAAATCCGGATGTGGTGTTTGTGTGTTGGTTAGTATTTTAGGCCACAAAATACATTTGTGAAGTGGTAGATTGGTTCTAGCTAAGATTAGGACTCGACACTTAGCTTAGTGTCGGAAAATATTGTAAGCGACGCGGTTTATGTGTTTAGGCCATAAAACACAAGGTTTGTTATGTTGGCCACAAAACATAACGGGTTTGGTTGTACCCGAAGAAGAACTCGACATCTAGCTTAGTGTCGGAAAATAATGTAAGCAACGTTATAAGGTTTTCTCTGCCGAAAGGGAGCTTGTTGATTAGTGAAGTAACTCTCGAGTTGGATACTCGAGGAGTAGAGTAGGGCGAAGAGGAGCTTCGTGACCGAACCACTATAAATCACCGTGTCAGTTTGCATTTTCTTTTACCTTTCTCTTTACTTATGTCTTTACATTTATCGCTTTACTTTTACACTTGCATTGTGCTTATGATTGTGTGAATTGTTGTGTATGTTGTGTTAGCCATGGTTGTGTAGCTCTTTGTAGTAAACATTGTGAGTGTGGAAATATTGATAGAATATGCACTAGTTATTGTAAATCTATTATCGACACTTCTCATATTGCGTCAAACTTAATTGGTGATTTGATACAAAAGATCTAGTCCGAAAAACCTCTTCTGGAGGCGGTCCTATAAATCGGGCGGCCCCCTGATGTACTAGGCGGCCCCCATATATTTATGGGACCGCCAATAGAGAGTGATGTAATTTTTGTAGTGACTAATCTAAACTTAATTAAGGAAAACGTATTCACCCCCCCCCTCTTATAACAAACTGTTTCTCACAATTGGTATTTCAGAGCACGGCGCTCTAGTTTTTCAAAATAAATAGTTTTTCAAAATAGAGTAGATCCATAGTATCAAAATTACCCATGAAGGATGATTAAATATAAAAAGGGTTTGTTGCTTGATTTGTAACAAGTTTTGTTGTTAAATATCCTGTAATGCTAGCTTTGAATGAAAATATTCTAACAAAATCTCGAAAGTGTAAAAGAAACGTCTTTGTAAGTCCTAGGATTTAAAAATGTTGTCTAAAATCTCGTGTTTTATGAGCTAGGAACAAACTATCCCTGTAAGTTCCTACGTTCCTAAATTAAGTTAGCCAAATGATTTTAACAAACAAAAAACGTGTTTTTGGGATCTCTGGTGGCGGTCCCCTAAATGTTCGCGGCGCGGCCCCCTAAATATAATCTGGGGGCCGTCGCCTTTCGTGGGGGACCGTCTGAGTCAGTTTCATGCAAAATCTAGCGCTTAACTCTCTCAAAAATCATTATAAATTCAACTTCTTTTAGTTCCCATCTCCCCTGTAGAAGTCGTGTCAAACGCGCGGCCATCCATTTCACCCCTAGACGAATCAAAGATAATTGAGTCTATTTTCATTTAAAATTACTTTCAAGTCTTCATTCTAAACTTAAATAAGTCAGAAATGCAAAATACTACATAGTGGTCTAAACTTTCAGTTCCATTGTAACGTAAAACTTGTATTTTACATTTTCCTTTGGGGACGTTTATTTCTAATTGATATTCCTTTGAAAAATTAATGTATTTGTCCTTTCAAAATATTATCTTAAATTAAGTTTTGAACATAAGGGAGGAAACTATTTTATGGGGGTTCTTGCAAATCAAATCAACCTAATATAACATCATTAATATCTAATACACAATAACAAAGACTAATATCATTAAGGTGTACGCTAAAGATGAATATGTTTGTGTTTACTTTTGTTCAGCTTGGTTAATAGATATTACTATAAGTATCATTACTCACATTGTAATCTGAGCTAATCATATATCTAAACACATGTGCCATGTATGCTATTGATATGTTTACTAGTTTTTCTTCGACTAATCATGCCATAATATATGGAGTGATTGGATTTGTAGTCTTAAATTATATTACCGAATTTATTATAAATTAACCCGTGCAAAATTTTCTAACCAACAATACTCTCAACCTTATCTTATCAGACTATAAGTAACGAGTAAACTCACTAAAGATTAAACACAATTTGTCTGCGCTTATTTTATCCGGGAAGTACCTTTTCCACGATGAGTCGTGCGTTCCCAACGATAAAATCCTGAATTGAGAAATAGGAATAATTTCGGATTCGAGTTAAGAATGATAAAGGGTTTTTGAACTTTTAGTTATACTACAAATGTAAAAGCACGAATTAAAAACAATGAACTAGCACAAAATTTAAATGCACGTAATTAAAAACGCGAGCTAAAACTGAAATTAACGCGAGCTAAAACTGAAATTTAAAAACTAAGGCACAACTTTTAACAAATTTTATACCTAAAAATCACAAATTTAAAATGAAAATTTTAGGAAAAAGAATTAGAATTTTTTAACTATTTTTGAATTTTTTATGATTTTTATAAGAAAAAGGAATTAACTAAAAACTATTTTAATTGCTAGAAAATACAAATCAAATTAGAAAAATATAGAAAAATGGTTTTAATATGCTAAAATGGTGCAGAAATCAAAATGAAACAAAAGCCCTAAATTTTATACCCTAATTGAACCCTAATTTGATTTATTAAACTATAAACCCTAATTTAATAAAACTATTTTCTAAAAATATAAAACTATTTTATTAATATAAGAAAGACAGGGTAGATATTGAAAGAAATGAAACAACGAAAGGGAGGGGATGTATCGAGGGGTCCCGGGTTCGAGTCTTGCTCACCCGGGTCCCTTGTCTTCCCTTCTCTTTTTTTTTGGTAAAACTTTAGGGTAGAAATTGTACAAAAGTAAAGTGAAAGGTAGGCGGGCGAACTATGGTGAATTTACACTACAAGGTAAACGGGTAACCCTACACTATGAAAAAGTGACAAAACAGACCCTACGCTTGTGGCTTATTTTTGGCTTATCAAAAATTGAGAATTAGCAAAAACTTAAAACTACAAACTTATTAAGGAGCTTATTCTAATCAACTTTAATAAAAGGACTTCTAACTTTTAACAAAAGAATAAGCTAGAAAATAAGCCACTTGATCTCTGTCACAGTAACTAGCACTTTGACAAGCTTTTTGGCTTTTGGCTTATTTAGAGCTTATTACTGGATGAAAGTTGAAACTAAAAGATGTTTATAGTAGCTTAAGATGTGTATAAAAAGGATTTAAACTAAAATTAACCTAGAGTTAACAAAACTTAGAAAGAAAATTAAGATGAAAAGTGCAAAGTTTTTGTAAACTATTTTTGAGCTTTTTCAAAATAAGCTAAATTGCTTATTTCTAAACCTTAAAGACTGAATTTTTGAGTATAAGCTGAACAATTGACTTTGAGTTAACCTAGATAAAAGCTTTTGCAAAATTCTAATTAATAATGAAAATTCAATAAGGAAGTTTAGCTAGGAATCAAAGTACTGCTATAAATGTTGCTGGTTTACTTGGTTGCTGATGCAGTTGGTATGAAACTGAAATGTAGGCTAAAATTTGGGAGTGAACTCTTTACTAGATGAACCTAAGTAAACACTAAACAACCTTGAACTCTAATTTGCTCTTAAAATTCCAAATTCTAAACCTCTTACAGCTTGAAAATTGCCCTGGTGCTGGCACTAGGTTTTTAAACTCTAAATTTTGTAAAAATAAAATCTACCTTCTAAAAACTGCTTGATTCTTTGGTACTTAACCTAACTCAACTAGATGAAAGGTTTTGATAAAGTGTAGTTGACTTTAAGAGTCAATTACAGCCTAATCCAAACACACCTTAATGAAACTGTCCAAAACTAAATTGAGCTTAAAACCTTTCTAAAGGCTAAAACAGTTTAAACTTTTTAGCTACTTCTATTTAAAATGACCTATTTAAGCTTTTTAAACACTAACAATACTAGCTTATTTGTATGATTAAGCTAGTTACTCTTTGTAGCTTATTAGTCTAAATTTGACAGAAATGCAAGTTTGAAATCTAAATGAGTTGTTAACTAAGAAAACTTAGAACAATAACAACTAAAAGCTGTCTACACTAAATGAAACAGGATTAAGCACTAGAGTAAGCAAACAATTTTGAAATAAGCAAAATGAATAAGCTAGGTAGATGCTAAAATAGAATAGAGAAAATGAAACCTTATTTTTGCAGAATCTTCACACTTAAGTTGTCCAAAAGTAGAAACTTAAGTGTTCCTAATGGCTACCAAGCCTCTAAACCAGAGCTTTAAGCTCAATAAGCTAGATTAGCTTATTTCTCCTTATTGCTTGAAAATGAACTCAAATCACTTAAGTGATCATGCTGTTGATTACAAATGATTAAAATGAGAAAATGAGTGCTTAAGAAACAAAGTTTAACTAAAATTGAGCTTATGAGAAGCAATAAGCTCAAACGAGCTTATTAAGAGCTTATTTGATTGAAAATGACTTTAAATTGGAAACGAAGAGCAAGGAAACTTGAAAACTGAAATGATATTACTAAATTGATTGAGTACAAGCTTAAGAACCACAGTACAAGAGCTTAAAGCTATTTTAAAAACTTGAAAGTAAAATGCTTAAAAATTGAAAGAAAATACACAACTGAAAATTAAAATAAAAAACAACTACTAAAAACTAACTACTCTCTTCTGTCTTCTTCTCCCCTTTTTATAAGCTGAGCAGCTTCTTTGTTGTGCTAGTTTGGTGAGAGCAAAACCAACAACAAATCTTGACCGTTGAACAAGCCTTGGGGATTTGTGGGATTTGCCAATTGGGATTAGGGTTTAAGTGGAGGAGGGGGGCGAGTTTGTCCATGGGGTTTTTGAGGTTACAGGTTAGAAGAAGGGGTGTTAACCCGTGAGTGGTTTTTGTGTTCAAAAGAGGCGGGAAAAAGGGTTGGGGGTGTAACAGAGTGTTTGTTTGGGAGATGGGCAAGGTTAGTCCCTCATGGTTTATAGTGTTATTGCACCCACGGTCCTTGTTGGGTTATAACTTTGGGGACTTGGCAAAACAAGTCCCCAAGAGTTATATAACCCTTTGCAAGGTTCGTCCTTGGTGTATACAAGTTTGGGGTGTTGGCAGAACTGCCCCCCCACTTGTTACTTTGAGTGAATTGCAAAATCGGCCCTTGTCTTCTTTTTTCTCTTTCCTCTTATAAATATAAGTTTAAAAAAATCATCTAAACCGTCCTTTTTGCCTTGGGGATTTGTGGGATTGTTAATTGGGATTAGGGTTTAAGTGGAGGAGGGGGGCGAGTTTGTTCATGGGGTTTTTGAGGTGCAGGGTAAAAGAGTGAAAGCAAACCCGTGAGTTTGCTTGTGGGGAAAAAGGGCGGGAAAATTTGGTATGAAAAAGAGAGTGACAGGGTGTGGGTTTAGGCAAATGGCAAGTTTGGCCCTCCATGGTATATGTGATCCTTGCACCCACCGTCCTTATTGTTTAACACTTTTGGGGACTTGGCAAAACAAGTCCCCAAGAGTGTTATGTTCAGTTGCACCCCACGTCCTTGTGGTGTACAAGTATTAAGGGTTGACAGTTTTGGCCCTTGTGGTGTAACTTTGCAGAAATGGCAGTTTGCACCCTTGCCATTCATTTTCTCTTTTCTTCATTAAATGTAAGTTTAGGGTTTTTACAATTTCAACCCCAAACTTATATTTTTGGACTTGTTGACTTTTGGATTTGTCGGGGTTGACTTTGACTTTGACTAGTTGACTTTTCTGTTGACTTTTTGACTTGATTGACTTTCCGGCTTCGATTTGGCTTTGTCTTTCACAGTCTTTTCCATTCCGAGTCCGGTTTTGTCGTCTTGGCTTTGTTTTTCGTCCTTTTCTTAGTTATCCGTTCCTGCACAACACAATTAGCAAAACAAGCATATATTTGGCATTTTAAGTCCGTTTTTGGTTATTTTAGCTCGTTTTTAAAGGTAAAAGGTATGTGTATTTAAGCACATACCACTATCTAAGAGTTGCATTTATGGTGTTAGTGTACCTCACGATCATGTTAACACATTAGCTCATGAAGTCAGATGTAAAGGTAGTAAATTTCCTTTTACATATTTAGGTTTACCGGTCGAGGCAAATATGAAGCTCACCTCAAGTTGGATGCCGGTAATAAATAAATTTCAAAGTAAGATTTGTTCATGGAAGGCACGATTGCTATCTTTTGGGGGGCGTTTAACTCTTCTAAAATCAGTCTTATCAAGTCTTCCTCTTTATTATTTTTCCTTGTACAAAGCTCCCACTTCAGTTTTGAAAATCATAGAGCGCATTCGACGTCAATTTTTGTGGGGTAGCATTGGTGATGAGAAAAAGATGCCGTGGATTAAATGGTTAAATGTGATAGCTCCTAAATTAAATGGTGGATTGGGTACTGGCAGCCTTAAAGCAGCTAACCTTCTCTCCTTTCTCGTTGGTGGTGGAGAATTAGGTCAGATAAGAGTGCACTTTGGAACTCGGTGATTGTTAGTATTCATGGTTACTTAGGTGGTACTAATCCTCATGATTACGAGTCAACTAATAATAGTTGCTGGAAATATATCATCAAAATTGGGATGGAAATACACAATATGGGCTTTCATTTCTTTGAAGCTTTTAGTCGTAAGGTTGGTCGGGGGAGTTCAATTTATTTTTTGACTAAACCTTGGTTGGGTAATCACATTTTGTCAAAAAAAAAATCTGACGTTGTTTGCACTTGAAACGTCACAGGAATGAAGTATTAGTGATCGATGTGGAAGTGACGATGATAACTTTTAATGGATATGGGATTGGCGTCGACCCATCAGAAGTAGAAGGGAGATGGCAAAATTCGACGAGCTTATGGAATTACTTTGTAACTATTGATAAGTGTTGGCTTCTAACTAGATGGTCTTCTCTCATTCCCTCAAAAGTGTTAATTTTTGTTTGGCGTGCCGAGAGAAACTGTATCCCAACTAGAGTGGAGTTAGACCTCAAAGGTATAGACATACCTTCGATCGTATGTCCCATTTGTAACAATGATTCTGAGACTATTGACCACATTTTGGCTAAATGTGAGTATGTCTCTCACCATTTGAAAAACATTTTTTGTGGTGGGGTTTTGAATTCAAGACGGGCTCTTCCTTTTTGAAAATTATCGATTTCA
This sequence comes from Tanacetum coccineum, assembly GCA_026074375.1. Lineage (NCBI taxonomy): Eukaryota > Viridiplantae > Streptophyta > Magnoliopsida > Asterales > Asteraceae > Tanacetum > Tanacetum coccineum. The sequence continues at coordinate 28,045 of BQNB010032051.1, forward strand.
TCAAAAACCTTAGCTCGCAAAAGAAGTGGTTATTTCAAGCACATCAACTCTCATGTTTTGAATTCGTTATATTCTCATCATCTTGGTTGATTTAGAATGCAAGATATGAGAAGATCTTTGGAGCAAAAAAGGTGCGTGGTAGATGATCTCTTCATCAAAATACAACATCTTTGTTTTTGTTGGTTGAATAATAGGTGTAAAAAAGGTTCTCTTGATTGGGCTTTATGGCTTTCTTGTCCTATGGACGCATGTTATATTTCTAGTACTTGAACTAGGTATTTTGTAATACGTTGACTTTTAGCTCCTTGTTAGAATGTAGCGTTTTTTGATGTTTAATACAGATAGCCATTTAAAAAAAGAATTTACACATGCAATTCCTCTTTGAAGTAAAAAAAACTCCGAAGACTTATACAAATTTAGTGAGAAGTCAAGAAACTATTTGGGCTCCACTCATTTACCTATAACAAAACTACTATTATAGATGTGGATAGCAACATGTGCCTCAATATCTTGACCCATTGAGAAATTTGGTATCCCTTCAGAAATGAAAACATATCCTTCTTCAATTTCCTCAAAGAAGAGAATGAAAATGGGAGAAAATCATATCCATTAACCGCACACTTAACATCATATTTCTCACGTTTACATTGTGTCACATCAATCACCGCCATTTGACTAGGCACGAAATCAGCCATCCTGGGTTTGTCAAAGGCGAAGATCCAGTTAGATTCACACAAACAACAAGCCCTTCATCTCATTAGTAGAGCAACATGTCTACCGAACGTAAGGGTTTGTCAACCCCCAAGCCCAATATCAACTTCCTTCTTAAATTATTGACTGAAAATAGATGTCGATAAGGGTATCACGCGCAACATTATGTTGATGTGTAATACACATAATACCAGCATACGATACAACATGATCTTCATAAATATCCCTAACAAAAACCTTGGAGCAAGCAGAACACGACTTCAAAAAAAGTTATAAGAGAACACCTAGCCGATAGCATAACACACTAGGATAAATCTTGTCATTCATAGTATGTACCAAACCACAAATAAAAACCACCCTAAGCCAATCAAAAGTATGATCTCCCAATTTAGATTTCCACATATCCATTTTTCGAAGAGATGAGGAAAAAATAGATCCTACAATTTTAGTAACTCGTGTGAAATATATATTCGTCAGTTTTTTTAATGAGTTTGGGGCAGCGAACTCACTTAGATTACTCAAAAGTTCAGTCTCCATAGTCGTATTAAACATACATAAAGCATCATCAAAGGTAGGCCTATAATCTATAATACCAGTATTATGAAGCAGCTTAGTCTGCAGGCCAGAAGACTACAATCGTGATGCGAGAAAGGCACAATTAAAAACGTCACCTACAAAATAGACATTGTGCCCTCCAAATGTGAAGTTTAAGGTAGAAAGCTTCCATTTCAAGTCATTAAATCCTGGCCCGAAAGTAGTGACAATACGCTCTAGATTAGAACAAAGAGCCATGTCAAAAGAACGTTGGACGACTCTTAAACCCGTGGAGGGCATGTGCGCATAGAAAAGTTTATTTTTGAAATAACTCGTACAAGCCTAAAGAAGTAGCAACTCACATTAAGAATATATAACTTAGAAACTGCATCCAAAATCATAATCGTTTTGGCTACTCTCTTCATCACATACTCATTAACGAAATCAAAATCTACACTAGCGAGCCCACCAACTAATTTAACACCATGCAAGGGTCGAGTTATATTAAGCGGAAAAACACCTGCAAACCTGCTTCTGTTGAGTTTGTGCTTATGTCATACGAATATTTATACCGCTAGAAATACGTGAGCCTACGGGGTCACACACGTTATACATTTAGGTATCATTCTATTAATGTTAATAATAATATAGTTGTATAATTATTATTTATATTAATATATGATTCAACGAAAGAACACTAACGGTCGTTAATTAGTTCGTTAGAGATAACTAACTAATAAAGCATTTAAATTAATGGGTAATTTAATGTAATTAACCATAAATAATTAAAAAGGTCAAAAAGTCAACCCCAATGGGGTGTGGAATTGGTTCGACCGGCCTAAGGTACCAAGGGGGTATTGGGTTGGGTTTTGAGCTATCTTTTCCTACAAGGTATGTATTTTAGGTAAACCCGAAATTCATCCCTATATAAGGAGGATCCTAGAGCTCATAATGATCATCCTTCTCTTCTCCTCTTCCTTAGTTCGAACGAAACACACAAACCTTAGGGTTTTTCTGTTTCGATTCTTTTGGTGTTCAGTTGTTCGTTGGTCACGAACTAGCATTCGAGTAATACTACTAGACGTGTAGTGTATGATACGCGTAGAGGTTACTTACCTTAGTAACTTGGAGTAGTTTTCGGTTAGCACGTTTATTACACATGTGCGTGTACTCAAAGAAGCTTGCGTTCGACACTAGCTTGATTGCTAACGGTATGTTTCCTTATTTACGTTTAATGTGTTAATTATTTATGCTATATGATTTACATCCGCTGCGTAGCTCGTTTAATATTCACGTATTATTAGGTTATTTAGATAACAATATCCAACAGTGGCATCACGAGCCAACTCATATAGCATAGTAATTACATAAAAAACATAAATATTATGTAAAATATGGCGCCTATATATGTGTAATTGTTACCTTTTATGTGAAAATATATTTTGAGAAATTATTTAGAGAAATAATCTTGCTTAAAATTGGTCACATAAATAAAGTAATAATATACAGGGATATATTTTACATGATTTTTTAAAATGCTTATTTGTTTTATTTGCATTTTAGATTTGATACAAATATTTGTTGCTTATTTATCCTATTATAAATTGTCAACCATGGATTACATGCATGTAACCCATGGTTTATTAAGCTTAAATACATATGCATGAGAATTTGTTATGTGAATTATTTAACTGCAATATTAGGGAAGACCTTTTGTTGAATTAATTATGTAACTGATTCTAGTTTAGTATGATTAATTTTGTTTAATATGTTTTGCATGTTTTATATTTATGGCATTTTTATAATTATGCAAAAATGATTTTCAAAATTAATATGGACTAAAAGTACATGATGCTTATTGTGTGTATATTGATACATACACTTTGCAAAATCATGGACTATATACGTAAATTTTGTAATTTTCTTGCAAACGTTCTATAACGCAGGGGTTTAGTGGTTTTCGCAAGGGAACCCGCGACGAAACATGCAAGAATACACAAATTTTACACAAACGGTTTTAACAATATTTTAAGTATGTCGTAAATCGTTACTAGGGTTTGATTATTTCCCGTGTGGAATTAACCTTATCCGTAGTAAGATCACTTATACTTAGAAATATTGTAAAAATGGCAACCCTAATTTTATAAATGGCATGAAAATTTATAAAATTGAGGGATTTATAGAAAGTTTTTAAAACAAAAATGGAAAGGTTTTAAAAATTAACTAGTGTTATAAGGTTGTATGCATGCTTCCTTATACACAATTTTTTGTAACACTATTTTTATCAAATTATACCCTTAAAATTAAGTCAGTTGCCATCCAAGTATGGAATCACTTGAGTTTGTTTATTACTCTAAGACAATCTTAGGTGAATTGCAAAACAAGGTAATATAACAATCGTATGATCAGACCTGCGATTGTAAAATTACAGATTTTGTCTTGGACGACTTATATCGAGTATGGTTGGTCAAACCTTCGACCCAAGGCATACGATGGGGTGAAACATGCTACTTGACATTATAATTTTGGATTACATTGCCTTGTGCCCCATAATGGCTAAGAGTTGCACATGTTGGCAATTTTCACCCGTTGATTACCTTTTGAGTTATACCATTTCTAGTAGATCAACTGCATTAATGGTACAACATCAAGTTGGATCTTAGACTCTTAATAAAATTAATTGTTTATTTTTGCAATAAACATGGGTAGTTAATTTTATAAGGGATAATTATCGAAAATACAAATATTTCCTGAACTTTTGATTGTTTTGTAGATGGTTGCTGCTGCCCAAAACACAAACAATACGACTATCAGGTCAATTCTCCTGGCGGAGAAACTTACTGGTTTAAAATTTCATAAATTGGTATCGCAATCTTATGATTGTTCTCAAGTATGAGAAAAAGATAAAGTTTGTCGAACAGCCTATTGGACCCGCTCCTGATCCTGAAACTACTGACCCTAACACTATTGACAAGTACTATGAGACTATCAATCTTGAGCAAGAGGTTGCATGTCTTTTGCTTTCAAGTATGTCTCTAGACCTACAGAGGACTTTGGAGAAATACAATACATTTGACATGATGAAAGAACTAAAAACAATGTTCGAAGAGGAGGCTAAACAGGAACTGTTTGAAATAGTTAAAGCATTCCATACTTGTAAACATAAGGATGGTCAGTCAGTAAGCTCCTATCTCTTGAATATGAAGAGCTACGTGGTTACTTTGGAACGCCTAGGCTATGCAATGCCAAATTAACTTGGTGTGATTCTTATCTTGAATTCTCTCAACAAGGACTATGATCAGTTTGTTTAGAACTATAATATGCATAGCATGGGGAAGACGCTAGCTGAGTTACATGCTATGCTGAAACTCCATGAGAAAGGTATTCCAAAGAAGGCTAAAACTCCCACCATGTTAGCTATAAGGGAAGGAAGGATCCAGAAGGACAAGAAAAAACCACAAGGGGCAAAGGGTAAGGACAAGGGAAAGAATAAGCTCGCTTATGCTCCCAAGCCCAAGATCCCATCGCCACCTAAGAGAGATAACCCAGCAAAGGACTCTATCTACCACCACTATAAGGAGGTTGGTCACTAGAGGTGGAATTATCCGTCCTACCATGCTGAGTTGAAGAAGAGAAAGAATGCTAGCATGGCTAGTACTTCAGGTTTCCTCATTATAAAACTCTATGATTTTCCTAATAAGACTTGGGTGTATGATACGGGTTATGGAACTCATATCTGTAATACTTCTCAGGGACTTAGAGAAAGCATGAAGTTGAAACATGGAGCTTTAAGTCTATACATGGGCAATGGAATGCGTGCAACCATTGAAGCTATCAGAAGCTTTGGTTTAATTCTTCCTAGTAGTTTAATAATTATATTAGACAACTGTCATTTCGCACCTACTGTTACTAGGGGTGTTGTTTCAATTTCTTGTTTGGTTAATAACAGTTATATTCATACATTTACGAATTATGGTATTTCTGTTTCCAAAGATAATGTGTTTTATTTTAATGCAATTCTATGTGATGATATTTATGAAATAGATATGCATAATCTTTTTCCAAATGTTAGTTCTATGTATAATGTTAGCAATAAAAGAGTCAAACATGCGTTGGACTCTTATTATCTATGGCATTGTCGTCTTGATCATATAAACAAGAAACACATAGACATGCTTCAGCATGATGGGCTCTTGAAACCCACTCATGATGAATCATATGAGAAATGTAAATCTTGTATATCTGGGAAGATGGAACGCAAGCCTTTTCCACACCCAGTGGAAAGAGCTAAGGATCTATTAGGACTTATACACACTGATGTATGTGGCCCTTTTAGAACTGTGTCAAGAGAGGGTGCTAATTACTTCATCACCTTTTCAAATGATTTCAGCCGTTATGGTTTTGTTTACTTGATGAAACATAAACATGAGGTGTTTGAAACATTTAAAGTCTTTTAGAATGAAATTGGAAATCAACTCGGTAAAAAGATAAAGGCTATTCGATCTGATCAAGGAGGAGAATACCTTAGTTATAAGTTTGTAAATCATATGAAATGTTGTGGTATTGTATCTCAACTAACTCCACCTTATACACCACAACACAACAGGTGTCTGAGAGAAGGAATTAGACTTTACTTGATATGGTTCAATCTATGATGAGTCTAACAACTCTGCCAAAATCCTTTTGGGGATATGCTCTCGAGACTGCTGCTCGCATTCTTAATATGGTTCCAACTAAGAAGGTTGAAAGGACGCCTTATGAAATATGGCATGGGAAAGCTCCCAAGTTATCCTACTTGAGGGTTTAGGGTTGTGAGGCACTCGTGAAATGGGACACGCCTAACAAACTTGATTCCAGATCCATTAAATGTATCGTTGTAGGTTACCCTAAGGAAACGACGGGTTACTACTTTTACTATCCGCTCGAAAACGAGATTTTTGTTTCTTGAAATGCTGAGTTCTTTGAAAATAGTTTCATGTTACAAGAAGCAAGTAGGAGACACGAACTTCTCGAAATGAGTAGGAGTGACAAAGGGCTTGCATTAATTCAAAAGGAAGATACACAACCTTCTAAAAATACTAGCGAATCACATAATGAGGTCGCACCTATCGAGGTCGAGCCTCATAATGTTGGAGTTCCTATTCGTAGATCTGAAAGGATACCTCAAGTACCAGATAGATATGGATACTATGTTGATATTGAGGAGCATGAATTAGGAGATATTAATGAACCTACTAATTATAAAGCTGCATTAGCAGATACTGAATCTGACAAATGGCTTGAAGCTATGAATATGGAAATGCAATCCATGAAAGATAACCAAGTCTGGTATTTGGTTGATCTTCCATCTAATGGTCGAACTGTTGGATGCAAATGGCTCTTCAAGAAGAAGACCGACATAGATGGCAATGTATACACCTTTAAAGCTCGTCTGGTAGCAAAAGGCTTTACCCAAACCTATGGTGTAGATTATGGGGAAACCTTCTCTCCGGTTGCAAACATTAGAGCTATAAGGATTCTTTTAGCCATAGACGTGTTCTATTACTATGAGATTTGGCAAATGAATGTCAAAATAGCCTTTCTAAACGGTCACCTAAGCGAGGATGTATATATGGTGCAACCGGAAGGGTTTGTGGATCCAAAACATCCTAACAAAGTATGCAAACTTCAACTTTCCATTTATGGTTTGAAGCAATCATCTAGAAGTTGGAATAAAAGGTTTGAGGAGGAGATCAAGAAAATTGGTTTTACTTAAATTCTTGATGAGCCGTGTATATCTCAAACCTAGTGGGAGTAATGTTGCATTTCTAGTCTTGTATGTCGATGACATATTACTCATGGGAAATAGGGTTACAATGCTGCAAGAATTTAAATCTTGGCTTTGTAAGTGTTTTTCTATGAAAGACTTAGGAGAAGCAGCATACATCCTTGGAATCAAGATTATACGTGATAGATCTAAGCAGTTGATTGCTCTTAGTCAAAGTACTTATCTAGAGAAAATTCTAAAGAAATTTAGAATGGAAAACTCCAAGAAGGGGTATACTCCAATGATGGAAAAGCCTGACTATAGAAAGTCCCAAGGTGCTAAAACACCTACCAAGGTACAACATATGCGGAGAGTTCCTAATGCTTCGGCTATAGGTTCAATCATGTATGCGGTTAGATGCACTAGACCTGATGTTGCCTTTGCACAAAATTTATGTACTCGTTTTTAGCAAAATCCTGGTGAGATTCACTAGATTTCTATGAAAACTATTCTTAAGTATTTAAGGAATACTAAAGATATGGTTCTTGTATATAGTGCAAAACCTAAAGATGAGCTGAAAGTATCATGTTATGTTGATGCGAGTTTTTAGATTGACAAGGACGACACAAAATTCTAAACGGGATATGTGTTCATACTTAATGGTGGAGTCATGGACTAGAAGAGTGCCAAGCAAAGCACTACTGCCATGTCTTCTACAAAAGCTCAGTACATTACTACTGCTAAACCATCAATGGAAGCAGTCTAGATGAGGAAATTTATTGATGGACTTGGAAGTGTCATGCCATCGAATAAAAGGCCTATGGAGATGCTATGTGACAATGAGCCTGCATTAGCTATCGCCAGTGCTCCCGAAATCTTAAAAGGAGCCATACATATTCAGAGGAAATGTTACTACATTCGTGAAGTAATTCAAGAACGTGAGATTGTCCTTAAGAAAGTTCACACACATGACAACGTAGCTGATCTGTTTACAAAACCATTGCCACTCAATAAGCATTATAAACGTGATATAGAGATTGGAATTGTTCCTGCTAGTAGTCTCATGTAAATCTCTGATGTATTAGTTAGTATTTGGATAATGGGATGTTAAAAGATTGTTATTTCTTTTATAATTGTGTCCTATATTTGCATGTTTATATCCATGAATGACTTGTTGCATTCTAAAGCTATGTCTATTACCAGTTAACGATATGGGAATATTGTTAAGACAAGGTAAATGTGAGTGTCTAGTTGTATTCCGAAGAATACGTAAAGATGATTATGCCAGCTTGGCATGTTATTCAATGAGGTTGAATATTGGATACCCCACCTGTATTAATCACTTTATGGCTCGTCGTCATTGGGTGCATAACACACATGGTGAAAGTTATGTTTATCCTTAGACTTGAGATGCAAGCGGGTTTTGCATGTATAGATAGCATTGCTTGATTATAAGACTACCACTTGTTTGTCAAAAGGTAGTTATAAGGGCTATTTTCAAAAGTGTTTTGAAGTACATGACGGAACACTTATAGTCGTAAAGAATTTATTCCTCCACATGTTTGGGAGTTAGGTACTTACTGGGCCCCTCGTTGGTTTGACTAGATATTTGCATGTTCGTGCCCAACATGTAGTTAAGATGATTCTTTTTACATTTGGTTATCTGAATCAATACAAATGCGAGAAACAGAATCGTTAAATTATGGAATGACTATTGATCCATATCCATATTTAACATTGTATCTAAAACAAAGGGATAAGACTAACTAAATCCATAGAAGGCTGAGTTGTTTTCCAAAAACAGCAAACTCAGGTATTTCTAGGAGCATTGATGATGTTGCTAGACTATTTGTCAATGTTAGTATGTTATGTAATATGAATGAGACATTCTCAAATGGGAGCTATTGGGTTTGTGCTCATGTCATACGAATATTTATACGGCTAGAAATACATGAGCCTACGGGGTCACACACGTTATACATTTAGGTATCATTCTATTAATGTTAATAATAATATAGTTGTATATTTATTATTTATATTAATATATGATTCGACGAAAGAACACTAAAGGTTGTCAATTAGTTCGTTAGAGATAACTAACTAGTAAGGATTTTTAATTAATGGGTAATTTAATGTAATTAACCATAAATAATTAGAAAGGTCAAAAAGTCAACCCCAAGGGGGTGTGGACTTGGTTCGGTCGGCCTAAGGTACCAAGGGGGTATTAGGTTGGGTTTGGAGCTATCTTTTCCTACAAGGTATGTATTTTAGATAAACCCTAAATTCATGCCTATATAAGGAGGATCCTAGAGCTCGTAATTATCATCCCTCTCTTCTCCTCTTCCTTGGTTCAAATGAAACACACAAACCTTAGGGTTTTTTTGTTTCGATTCTTTTAGTGTTCACTTGTTCATTGGTAAAGAACTAGCATTCGAGTGATACTGCTAGACATGTAGTGTATAATACGCATAGAGGTTACTTACCTTAGTAACATGGAGTAGTTTTCGGTTAGCACTTTTATTACACACGTGCGTGTACTCAAAGAAGCTTGTGTTCGACACTAGCTTAATTGCTAACGGTATGTTTCCTTATTTATGTTTTATGTGTTAATTATTTATGCTATATTATTTACATCTAATGCGTACCTCGTTTAATATTCACGTAATATTAGGTTATTTAGATAATGATTTCCAACAGCTTCGAGTGCCTTCCTTTGGCAAAGAAACCTCAGTTTATTAACAATTAGATGCAAGTCACAACGAGGACCATCTTCCATAATTAACTCTAAAACATTCTCTACAACCAAAGTATCCCCAACAATAGTGCCATTATTTAAATACCAAGCCTGTAAAGAAAGGCTAAAAGAGTCCTTAATCTTACATATCAAAGGATGTAACACTAATAAAAAGAGAAGGAGGCCAAAAGGATCACCCTCTTGCACCCTTTGGCATGACCATAAGATGTGTTCCCCATAATAAAATCTAGGTGGGTTAAACTAACAGAGTTGCACCCAATGTGAAATAGCAGGACAACAAAGAAACGTCATTTAACATAACCTTTTGATATACCCGATGAGTGAAAATCTAGCCCTAAAATGTGTATATCGTGTCCTATAGACTTTCACCAACACTCACGGGTAGCGTACCTGATGACATCAAAAAATGTCACTTTTATAGCATCATTTATCCCATGTTTCTAACCCATTTTATATAATTATTGCAAGAATTGTTACTTAATCGTTTATATTTAAGAATTGCAGTAATTATGGAGTACTTTGTGAAGATTAACTAAAAGGCACGCATTCTGGAGCTTAAATGAAGAAGCCTAAAGAAAATGTTTTGAAATCCTATACGCCGTATCCATCAAGAAAGATACGGCGTATTTGTGCCTGCACTTCACAAGAAACCACGAAGACCTATACGCCGTATCTAGAGTCTACCATACGTCGTATCCAAGATATAGAATATGAAGATTCTGGAAGATATCGAACGTGGTCCCTACTCTAAGAAACCTCCAATACGCCGTATTGACTTTAACCAATAAGGCCTATCGACCAAATTCCAGACAGTATAAATAGAAAACCTAAAAACGAGTTTTAGGTGTGTTTGATCATATTTTTGATACCTTAACCACAAAAGTTGATTTTCAGAAGATAAGAAGAGCAGAAGAGGTCAAGCAAAGCTATTAATTCTATGGGAAACACCTTGTAATCTCCTATACTTTAGTAATCGTTTAATTCTTTGTATCATTCGTTTAACTCAGTTTGTTTACCTTGGTTGAATTATTACTTTTGTATTGCTTACAATGATTAAGGACTAATACCCTTGGGTATTAGCCCTGTTTATGAAGATTTAAATGTTTGTTTTGTTTATATCGACTGCTTAATTTATCGTTGATTGCTTGTTTATGTTTAATGTGTCGTTGTGTGGTGCATATTTTATTGATTTAAGTTTTAAATTTATATTTTGCTGACTCAACCAAAAACAACACTTTAATGGGCAGTGTACCCGATCGGTAGTAGTTTCGTGGTAAGTAGGGTGTCGATCACTGAGAGTGAGGTTAAATCTATCAATTTAATTAATATCTTGGTTATCTAATGTATGTTAATTATATTCTAATCCTATGCTAAACCTATGTCAGTCTAAATCCTAATTCTAATGGGAAAAGGAGGGGTTTCAGCCTGAGAGACTGGCACGGTTTGGTTGGTGGCTACAATCAATTCAAGACACTGTTACCCACGCAAGCTAATAGAAAAAAAGATAAAAGAGCGGTTGAACCTTATATAAGAAAACTGTATTAACCATTATTAATCCGATTAGAACGTTGGTTTGTTTATTAAGTGCAATGATTTCTTCTCTCGAGGTGGCATATCATTCTTAAGACTTAGGCGTTACATCATCCTAAGACCTAGACATATTAATTATGTCACAATTAAAGCATCCGCATAAAGCATCCTTATTTGCTGATTATAATATATCTTAAGGATTAAAGCAATGGTGATCTTGTTAAACCCTAGCTCATAGAGACTTTACCCACTTACCGTTTAATGGCAATCTATACACTAGTAGTCCACTTGTCCAACTATCCAATGGAATCAGAACGTTATTTGTTGAATTATCTAGGTCACCTGCTAGTCAACACGATCAATAAACCATCGGCAATATCCAATTAACTAGTTAAGCCCGAAGCGTATCCTAGACACAGACTTAGAAGGACAATACTTGTGTAACTATTATTCTAGATGTATAAATTACTATATGGAGAGCTATCCCGGACTCTAGATCCGCTTGGTCCACTTTGCTAGATCCAGTTGAATGATAGGTCACATACAAAAGCGCGTAAACAAGTATAAATTAATAAACATAAACAAGCACTCAACGATAAATCAAGAAATCGATATAAACAAATACCAAACATTCAGATCTTCATAATAATGGCTAATACCCGAAGGTATTAGCCTTCAAACGTCATAATAAATACAAGAGTAATAATTTAGCCAAGGTAAACTAACCGAGTTAACGAATGATACCAAAAACTGAACGATTACAAAAGTATATGGAATTACACGATGTCTCCTATGGAATTGAATACGTTGCTCGACCTCTTCTGCTCTTTTTCTCCTCTGAAAATATCAAAAATACAAAGAGGAAGTACATCATTGATCTGTGAGAAGGACAACACTCTTCTTCTATGTCCAAAATTATAAAGAAAAAATATAACAAATTTGTTATTATCAGTCTTGTTTGTTCAAAAAATGCAAAACATCATATTTAACCTACCTGAGATCTTTTAAACATGATCTTAAGCCAAAAAAAATACTTGAGTTCTTCATGTATCTTCAGATTGGAACAAGGTTTTGTGTTTTCGTTTGACTTGAAGAAGATAAAAGGATATGCTCATTGTTTAAAATGCAAGAAGATGATAGGTTGAGTGTTCAATATTCGGGATTTAGTCTTGGTTTTTAGAAGGCAGCGAGTGAAGATATGAAGGTGGATGTGGGAGAAAGTGATCTGTCTGTGTGATTCTTGAACCAGAGATGAGTTTTTGTTAGAGGCTTGTTGGCTATGTGAGGAGAAGAATGATATTGGGGGGATGAATAAGGTGTAGGGTTTGAATATGTGACTAAAGTAGGGATAAGAATCTGTGTGCTTTATCACAACTCAAGTAGACCAACAGTGTTATTTTGTTTAGGCTTATGATATCCGAGTTTTACATAGGATGAATGATGTTTATGAATGATGTTGGGCTGCAAATTTTAAATGGGCTGGTACATGAGGCTATCCAAAATTTGGACTAAAAATGTTATAAGGCACGAATTTGATTAACATACTTTGAAAGTGATACTTTTTCGGAAACAAAAAATCATGTTTCGCTTAAAAGATCCTTATCGAAGATTCACTTAAACCGTTAAAAAGGCTAGTTTTAGGATTTAACCGCAAGAATTGTCCACGGGGTTGATTTTTTTATCACTCATTTGAAGTTGAAGTGGAATTTCCCAGGCGCGTGATCTTATCATATCTTAAAAGTCATCATTCCAACCAACCCATGACTTTTAAGTATGATAAGATCACGCGCTGGGAAATTCCACTTCACTTCAATAAGATGAGTGATAAAAAAATTCAACCCCGTGGGACAATATCTCATGCGGTTAATCTAAAACTAGCCTTTTTAACGGTTTAAGTAAATCTTCGATAAGGATCTTTTAAGCGAAACATGATTTTTTGTTTCCGAAAAAGTATCACTTTCAAAGTATGTTAATCAAATTTGTGCCTTATAACATTTTTAGTCCAAATTTTTCGGATTGTTCTCATATTAGCCAGACCATTTAAAATTTGCAGGGGGGCCCAACATATTCATAATCATCATTTAAATCTTTGTAAAACTCGGTTACCATAGCCTAAACAAAATAACACTGTTGGTTACTTGAGTTGTGATAAAGCACACAGATTCTTATCCCTACTTATAGTCACATATTCAAAACCTCTATCCTTATTCATCCCCCTATATCATTCTTCTCCTCACATAGCAAAAAAAAACCAAACAAGCCTTAACAAAAAATCATCTTTGGTTAAGAATCACACAGACTGATCACTTTTCCCACAAGCTCATCCTTCATAATTTCACTCGCTTGCCTTCTAAAACCAAGACTAAATCCCGAATATTGAACACTCAACCTATCATCTTCTTGCATTTTAAACAATGAGCATATCCTTTTATCTTCTTCAAGTCAAACGAAAACACAAAACCTTGTTCCAATCTGAAGATACATGAAGAACTCAAGTATTTTTTTTGGCTTAAGATCATGTTTAAAAGATCTCAGGTAGGTTAAATATGATGTTTTGCATTTTTTGAACGAAACAAAGAAATGAGTATAACAAATTTGTTATATTTTTTCTTTATAATTTTGGACATAGAAGAAGAGTGTTGTCGTTCAAACGATTAATGATATGTACTTCCTCTTGGTTGTTTGATCTTTTAAGATCACAAACTTTGTGATTTGTAACACAAAAGAGAACATGTTAAGTAAGATCATTAGTTAGGCTTTTGCTTTCGAGTTTTTGTTAGGAGACGAAGTTATGCGGTGTTTTGGAGCATTTGTTAATGGGACGATGGAAATAGGTAGAACTAGATTTGGTATTGTTGATTTTGGTTTTTTGTTAATGAGTTTAACAGTTCTGAGTTAACTCGGTTTAAAACGAGTTGATTATTCTTCTTTCATCTTCTGTAACCCAAAAAATCACAACGAAACCGAAACCATCTCATACAAACCATTACCTCTTGTTACGAACCTTTTTTTTCTTGATGTAACCACATTACGTAAACCATTTTCCAAAACGAACCATGTTTAAAAGGATATGAATGCATTTACGAAACTGTGTCTTCTGATCGATTCTTTTGAAGAACCACATATGAAACACCTGTACGTAAATTCTTACGAAAACCAGATTTCGAATCTGTATTCGAATCCTCTATGAAAGCATCCATATGAAACAAAATCCGTTACGAAAACCGAAAGCCTCATATAAAATCTGAAACCCTTACTATACAAAATTGAAAACTCATATGTGAATTTCGGGATATTCCCTGGACTAGTAGCAGTTACCGAAACCTTCTTATGAAACCATACTTTCGTAAATTCACTTTTAGTAACCAACTTTCTGAAACCTCACCATTTTTTTCTGTTTTTTGAAATAGTCAATGAAATAAGCAGTTAATCACGTGATGAGTATAACATAGACTGATTTTGAATGATTGTGAACAGTTTTCGAAACCATTGTTTGGACTATTTTGGACAGATGTGTATAGATGTGGATTGATATGGACTGAAAATACTGATTAATCACACGAATGAGCAAATCTAACCGAATAAGCACTTAAACAAATGATTAATACAAATCTAACCGAAATAAGCACTTCGATAAGCTACAAAAAAAATCACGAATCACCTTTGCAGCTCTGATACCATTTGTAGTGATCAAAGATCCACTATCTCGGGAAGTCGAGGCAGCTCAAAGGATGAATAAGCCATATCTAGAGAGAGAGTATTTTCACTATTTTTAAAAGGTTTTATTAAAAGGAAAAATGTAAGAAAAATACAATTTGGAGCTTCACCCTTTAATGTTGGTTAGAGGGTGTTATTTATAGGCCTAACTCAAGGGAAGTTTCCTCTAATTACACTTCTAACCCTTGTGTTTTAACTTACTAATAAACTAATATAATTCTCATAATAACACCACATTTTTCATTCCTAACATTAGTGCTTATCATCAAACCTTTTAAACCAGTATTACAGTTAGCTTATAAGTTAGTGTTTAGTTGTTGCGCTGATTATTATGTAATTTTGTTATTAGGTTCGTTTGTGTGATGGTCGATTGATTGTGATTTTGAATGTTTAATCGAGGTAAGTTTTGATTATATTTAGCTGATTCAGTGATTCATAGTGTTTGTTTAATTGTTAGTTTGAAGTGATTCTAAATGCTTAATTTTGGTTAGCTTTGGTATACTAGTGAGCGGATTGAGTTTGTTTGTGTGATTGTTCATTTATACTGATTTCGACTGCTTAATTTTGGTTTATTTTTTGTACTAATAAACTCAATAAGTGACTATGTTCGCGTGGTTGATTTATGATTCATAGTAATTTTAAATTCTCGGTTTATGTTACTTAAGTTTTTGTGTTTGATTGTTGATATATAGTAACCTGAATGGCTCAATTCTGTTAATATGTACTACGTGTTAGTTGATTAAGTAATATTTTAATCCGTTTTTATGTGAAAACAAGTTAGCGTGTTTAATTGTTGATGTAGAATGATTACGAATGGTCAGTCGCGATTAATTTATAGTCTTGAGTAAGTGAAAGTCATAAGTCAGCAGTTTGAAATTAAGTCCAAGTTTTATTTGTTACTTCAATGAGAGTGTTAATCTAATGAATGTATGTGGTGATTTTACGGTTTTCATCTTTAATGATGGTATTAGGTTGTGATACATTTAGTATGCAAAAACAAGGCCTACAAGGCCGATTAATCGCCGATTAGATGCTACAAAGCCACCAACCTTGCCGATTAATGTAACACGGTCAAACAAATAGGTCAACCGTGGTCAACGGTCATCAATGGTGGTCAAACTTGCCAGAAACCATCTAATCTTGCTGGAAGTACCTAAAACTCACCGTAAACTTGTTTTGCTCACTTATATTAACTGTTTAAATCTATTACAAGTTGTTTTTTTAGAAAAAAGCTTACCATAATATTTAAAACTCGATCAATAATACCAATAAAACTTCTAGAATCTAACCAAAATTTTGCCAAAAATGCCAAATACGATTAATCGGCGATTATCCGCTTGACGATTAACAAGGCTACAAGGTGGTCGACCGCCCGACTAATGATTCACGATTTTTGCAACCTTGGTTACAGTCATGCATATACATTCATTGTACATATCACTTAGCCATAGGTTCTGTTGGAAATCGTTATCTTATAACCTAATATTACACATTATTACGAGCTATTCAGCGGAATTAAACTCATATAGCGACTATAATTAACATAAATAATAAACCAAAAAGTTGTACCTTTTTGCAAAACAAGTACAATAACGAAAACCAGAGCTTTCTTGAAGATTCACGAACGTGTATTAAAACCCGTGCAAATTACCGAAAATCTTTTTTGAAGTTGCTAAAGTTAAACAACTCTAACGCGTAATACACTATCATGTGTATACATTATCACCCGAATTGCTAGTTCAGAACCAACGAATGAGAATACTAGACTTAGTCAAAAATCAAACCAATAAATGGGGTGTTTGTTTTGTCGACACAAGAAAGAGAGGAAGAAAAAGGAGAAGGGATATGAAGATAAATATGAAACATTTTGATTCTTTTATATAAAAGGTGGAATTAGGGCATTTAAATTATGGAAACTTAGGCCTATTTAAACAAAAAGCACTACCACTATTTTTCCTTCTATTTTAGTCGTCTAAACCAAGAACACCAAACACAGCCCTCTTTGTTGACTTTTTGACTTTATTTAATTATTATGTACATTATATATTAATTAAAGGGTTTAATGTTAATTATTCGTAAACGAATTCATTAACGACCGTTTAGTATTCTACGAATGTCATTATATACATACCAATAGAATGATAGCTAAGTGTATAAGTGTGTGACCCCTCGTAGGCTCACATATTTATAGCCGTATAAATATCCGTATGACATAAGCACATCCCAACAGCTCCCACTTGCGAATTTCATTATCATAGAATATAACATACTAACATTGACAAATAGTCTAGCAACATCATTAATGCTCTCAGAAATGCCTGAGAATGGCTTCAATAAACATCTCAACCTTCAATAGTTCAAGTTAGTTCTATCTATTTGTTTCAGATACAATGTTAAATATGGATATGGATCAAAAGTCGTTTCATGGTTTAACAATTTTGTTTCTCACATATGTATTGATCAAGATTACCAAATGTAAAAAGAATCATCTTAACTACACTTTGGGCGCGGCCACACAAACATCTAATCAACCCAATGAGGGGCCCAGTAAGTATCTAACTCCTAAACATGTGGAGGAATAAATTTTGTTTTGACTACAAGTGCTTCTCACATACTTCATAATATTTTTGAAAGTAGACTTTATAACTCCTTTTTTTAGTGATAGCGGTTGGACTTTGAATCAAGAAAATGCAATCCATACATGCAAACCCTGCTTGCATCTCAAGTCTGAGGATAAACAAACTTTCACCATGTGTGCAACTCACTCAATGACGCTGATCCATAAAGTGGTTAACACAATGTAGGGTATCCACATATTCTAACCAAATTAAATAACATGTGATGTTTGGCAGAATCATATTTTACTATTCAACATAATATAACCATAACCCTCATTTGTCATATCTTCTAAACAATTATTCCGTATGTTAACCTGACAATGGATATACCAGTTTAGAATAAATTAATTTATTTAAGGATTTAAACATGCAAATATAGAACACAATAGTATAAATGAAAACAGTCATACCACGTATGTCAATTCATTATTTAATACAACTGTTTACAGTTCCATTATCCAAATACCAAATAAGATCAATGCATGGTGATCCTAGTTGAATACTAATGTCTTATTCATAAACAATTCGCAATGGTGATAAGGACGTAGGTTTCATGATATACAATCAACTAGGTTATGATTTGGTGAAACTTTATGAATATTATTTCAGAACATTCTATGGAATATGTGAAGTTCATTTAAATAATATGATGTTTGTTATCTTGTACGTGTGCAATTATTATGATGTTAGTCACACTACATTCATAAGATGTACGCACAACTTCCTATTAGAGACAGTCTTCACAACAGTTTTACAAATGTAAAGTATTTCTTATTCTTATTAATGTATAATGCAACTATGCTTTTAAACCAAGCATGTGTCGTCAGCAATGTTATCATTCATGATGAAAAACTTGCTTCAACTAAGATTGAGTATCATCTCAATAAAAACAAGCACTAGTGGTTATAATAATAACTATTGCTAAATCCTCGTAAAATTGAACACTTGCTTTGATAATGCTCGGATATCACTCAAACCCAATGTTTGTTGAATATAATGATTTTACTATGATTATCATAATGTATATCCATAGTCTCATCATTTAGGAATGAATTCCTAATCTAAACATTTATCATAATGTTCATTCTGATATCTTTCAATTAGATTCCAATGTTATCAAATCATCTTACAATCATGCAAATGATACAACTAATCAACATATACAATATGTTGTACATAATGAATCCTTTAGGTGGGACTTAAGGTTTCCTTTTATTGTTCAATCGCGCCAGTGAGAGAACGATCATATGTTTCACTTAATGATATTTTTTATTGCATTCAGGCTTGATTCACCACATATGTTTAAAACATATTATACCAAGGTTGCATGTTTTATTTCCTAAAATTCTTACAAGAAACTCTATTTTAATCTAAGGGATAAAATCTTACTTAGATGAAAAAATGTTTCTAATATGTCCAATAACATATTTAATTTTAGAAGAATAAAACAAAATACTCCCACTAGCTTTTAGATGTACGCTTGAGCTATCTTATTTATAATAAAAAAACAAATCCAACAAGTGATTGATTTTAATAATTAAACTTAATATTATGCTCATTAGATGCGTGCTTTTAATCCACACTTGGATTCTTGCATATATATGTATTACTTGCAAAGATTATATATAGGATTCATAAAAACCTCATTTGATTACATATCGTCCTCGCAAGGTAATAAAGAGTTCTTGAAATCCAATTTGTCATATTTATTTCCAAGAAAACAAGTATGACAATCAAATCATCTTTTTATATTTAACGTTCGTAAATGAAAAAGTTTTAATCATAATCAATTTATTGAGTATGTCATTTGACGAGCAATAAGTATGTATACAATATTGTCCCTATGAGTCTTTTCTTAAAGGAAACTCATTTAAACCTCATCATCTAACCGATAGGTTAAACATAAAACAAATTCTAAGAATATGATTATCTCCTTTTGGACAGCATCTTTTCATTCATAGTCTTTGAGTCATCCATTATATCCAAGATCTAATAATGCATCTCCTATAGTTAGCAGGTTCACTATGATCCTCTAACTCATAATCCTCACCATTGATATAAAAACATATCCTGAGAAATCCTTACGGATCTATGAATATGAGTAATATCATTCTAAGGTTCAATATTTTCATGTTTAGCCTTAGTATGACATTCGTTAGTATGTTCAGAAGGTTTATGTATCTTCTTCTTGAAGTAATTCAAGAACTACAATACTCCCACTCGCTTTTAGAAAAGTGAGACTCCCACTGCTTCTTGTAAATTTAAGACTATTCTCAAATGACTCAGCATAACGAGCAACAGAAACTTTGTTCTCGTGTAGGTTGTATAAATGGTATCCCATTGTTTCCTTTGGATATCCAAAAAAATACACTTAATAGTTCTAGGATTTTTGTTAATGATAATCTCCAAGAGATTTTAACAAATTTAGAACTTCAATCAAGACATAATGAGATTTATCTCATTTTATTACTAGACTAATGTCTTAATTGACCTTCTAGGTTAGAGTCTTATTGGGTATATCCACGACATACTCAATAATCTAACCCTGATCTTTTTGGAATTAGATAAATTAAGGTCATCATGAATAAAAAAAATATCAATATATAGTTTGATTACCCTTTTTTGGACATACCAAAAATTTATGGCATTTCAATAAGAATAAAATAGTGAGTGACATCTCACAATTCATTAGATGAACTTATACTTTATAGCTTTTCCTATTTACCAACTTAAGTTAAAACGTAATGGTATCAATAGTATTACTAAGCCAATTACATTTTTATAAGTATCTGATCAAGTCAATGACTTAATGTGTATGTACTAACACGTAGACATAAACATACAATACATTACTATTCGTTATAAGTCTTTGACCAAGTCAATTACTTCATGTACATGTCTTTAACAAGAAGACATAACAGGATAACTTTTTACTTTACGTTATAAGTCTTTTCACAAGTAAAGGACTTAATGTAAATGTCTTTAACTAGAAGACATAAGAATTATTGAACTAAAGTAAATTAATAGCAAGTTCAAGTTAATTTCAAACTCCATGTTTATGATTTCCAAGAAAAACATAATCATGTAGCTTATCTTTTTGTCTTGACACATTATCTTAATAAGGCTACATACATTAAATGTGTAGGAGTCCTAGTAGAGTAATAGTTTTCTTACTTTGCAGTCAAGAAACCATTAGTCATATTGTTCTAAGTTGTTCCTTGCACACAATAAAGATTTCTCCCACTTGTGTAGGGTACAACTTCTTTGCATAAAACAACACCACACTAGTTAGTTTGTTTGTATTGACAATATGACAGTGTCAAGCTCATAGCTAGTATATATATAGAACTCCATCTATTAATAAGGAATCGTGCATAACTATCAAAGATAACATTAAAATGGAAGCAACATCTCAAAGGCAACAAGTTATCAAAGATAATACATAGTGATTCTTTAGTAAATAAAGATGTTTTACACTTGGAAAGTAATTTATTATTTCAGGCAAAGCCAAAAATAAAGTAGGACGCTTATGAGGAAACATCTCATAACTCTCACTGAATTTGACAACATTGCAAGTTTGTCATTTTCATTTATAAAATGCATTACTCTCACCGGATTTGGCAACATTATGAGTGTTCCTTCACTAGTGAAAGTAACTGCAATTTATCTTTTCCATTTATGTTGAAATCATACACATTATTAGCTAATTAGTCACAATGAACCTAGTACGCAAGTACTAAGATATGCCAAGTAATGTTTTCAAAGTTACTAGCCATCTAAGCTATTTATTAACTTGAAAATTTTGCATGCAATTCCTCCTTTATCCGCTCACTTTACCACAATGAATGTATAAAACGCCTCTTATGCGGGGTTAATGGACAAACAGCTATATACACAGAGTTCTCTAGTTTTACGCCGTATTCCTAGTTTTGGCGGAGAAATTTCCGCTTTCATTCCTATTATAATTTTTTCACAAGTAAAAAGTATATGAAGTAGTCTTATTTTCCCAAGGAAAATATACACGGTTTATCTTTCAACAAGTAAAGAATAAACCCTTGTTTATGATATACATTGCATTAATACATTAAATGAACTTGCAAAGTTCAATATTAGTATTTTTGATAATTCATCCCTTAAAAATTAACTACCCATGTTTATACGAATAAACAATTAATTTTACAAGGGTCTAAGATCCAACTTGACGTTCTACCATTAATGTAGTTGATCTACTAGAAATGGTAAACTCAAAAGGTAATCAGTGGGTGATAATTGCCAACATGTGCAACTCTTAGGTTTATGGGGCCCAAGGCATCATAATCCAGAATTATAATGTCAAGTAGCATGTTTAACCCCATCGTATGCCTCGGGTCGAAGTTCTGAACAACCATACTCGATATAAGTCGTCCAATACAAAATCAATAATTATACAGTCTCAGGTCTGACCATACGATTGTTGTATTACCTTGTTTTGCAATTCACCTAAGGCTGTCTTAGAGTAAAAAAATAAACTCGAGTGATTTTATACTTGGATGACAAATGACTTAACTTTAGGGTATATATTTGATAAATCAAGTGTTACCAAAATTGTGTATAAGGAAGCATGTATACAACCTTATAACACTAGTAATTTTTAAAACATTTCCATTTTTGTTTTAAAACCTTCTATAAATAGAAATCCCATAATTTTATAAACCACATGCCATTTATAAAATTAGGTTTACCATGTTTACAACATTTCTAAGTATAAGTAAACTTACTACGGATAATGTTAATTTCCTAAGGGAAATAATCAAACCCTAGCAACGATTACGACATACTCTTAACATTGTTAAATCGTTGATGTAAAATTATTTATTCTTGCGTTGTTCCGTCGCGGGATCCCTTTCGGGAACCACTAAACCCATGCATAATACAACGTTGCAAGAAATAACAAGTTTACATATATATCCCAACACGATCTAGGAAAGTGTACATATCAATATATACAATAAGAATAATGATCGAGTGCTTTTAGTCCATATTAATTTTTGAAAATTATTTTTGCATATATATATATATAAAAATGCCACATTTATAAATAAGCAAAACCAATTCGAACAATTAATCATACTAAAACACACAGACATTTAATGCACATTAAAACACAACCAATATACGCATCAAACACCAAAATAAAACCCTCAACGTGTTGTCAGGATCATCCTAGAACACGTGGTACACATACAACGATTACTCGATTGTAAATGTCACTATACTTGATGTAAACAAGAAAACTACAAAAGTTGATTGAGCAGAATTTCTGACTTCGAACCACGATCAGGCAAGGAAAAAGGCTTCCTCACTTTTTGTACTAAACATGAAAGTTTTAGCTACTGGAGTTGTGAATTCCCAAAAAATATTCGTGGTCCGACTCCTTACAGTTTTTCAGGAAATCAGTTTTTAGTGGACGAAGGTCAAGCAATCAGCACTAAAAAATAATCAATCACTTATGTAAATTCAAGGCGTTTCAATGTATTAAGCATCAAATAAGCAAACCACATTATCAAAGATGCATAATAGACATGTTAAGCTTAATGAACCATGGTTTACATGCACGTAACACATGGTTAACAATTTATAAAAATAAATAAGCAACAATAAGTCCATAAGCGCGAATTATAAGCCAAGCAACATAATAAACGTGGTTGATCATGTAAAAACCTTAACCATATTTATTTTTCCAGATTTTAAGTGACTTTTAGGAGTCTTTATTTCACTAAATAAAATCCTAAATAGATCATACATAAAAGGCAAGAAAAATATCACAAAATATGTGTTTTTACCGTTTTTATGTAATTATAAAACTATATGAACGGCTCATGATGCCATTGTTGAAAATTGGTATCTTATAACCTAATATTACACATAATATTCTACGAGCTACGCAGCAGAATTAAACTCATATAGCAACTATAATTAACATAAATAATAAACTGAAAGCGTACCTTTTAGCAAAACAAGCTACAAAAGAACCGGAGCTTTCTTGAGAATGCACACGTGTATTAAACCCGTGCAAATACCGAAACCTTCTTGAAGTTGCTAAAGTAAACAACCTCTACGCGTCATACACTACACGTTATACAATATCACTCGAATGCTAGTTCCACGAACCAACAAACTAAGAATACTAGAACTTAGTCAAAAATCGAAACCCTTAAATGGGGTGTTTGTTTTCATCGACCATAAGAGAGAGAGAATGAGGAAAAGGGATGAAGATAAATGAAGATAAATGAACACAATTGATCTCTTTATATAGAGGTAGAATTAGGGCATTTAATTATGGCAACTTAGGCCTAATAAACAAAAGCCCACCCCTATTTTTCCTTCTCTTTTGGTCGTCCAAACCCAAGCCCAAACAAGACTCCTTTGTTGACTTTTTGACTTTATATAATTATTATGTACATTACATATTAATTAAAGGGTTTAATGTTAATTATTCGTAAACGAACTAATTAACGACCATTTAGTATTCTACCGTTGGATCATATAGTAGATACATATATAATAAATATACACCTATATTATTATATACATACCAATAGAATGATATCTAAGTGTATAAGTGTGTGACCCCTCGTAAGCTCACGTATTCCTAGCCGTATAAATATCTGTATGACATGAGCACATCCCAACAGGTTCTGTTTGAAACCAATGCAAATCTGTCGCAAGTGTGTTTGTTTGTGCGTGTATGGGTTCTAATGGTATACTTTAATGCAGGCATGCAGAGGAAATATGGACAGAAGTTGCCCAAGTATTTGGATGAGAAGTCATTGGTCATGCTGGCAGCAACCAGCAAATGGTTCAATAGAAGAAAAAATCATGTTGACTTTTAATTTGTATAGAAAGTTAAATGAGGTTGTTAGACTTTGATTGTCTGGTATTTGTGAAGTTACACTTTGACTAATTAAGTTGATGTTGATAATTGTATTTATTGTTTGGATTTGGGTCTTAAATTAAACATTAGTTTGAAATTAGTATGGTATATCATTATTTTAATATCTAGAAATACATTGATTAGTATTGTTAGTAAAAGTTTTATTCTGACAGCAGAGTTGAGATCGGGCATATAATTTAGCCACTTACCGAAAACAATTTGTGCAGAAGTTGGTTCTGCCGCAACGCGAGTAATTAGGCGGTTGCACGTTGTTGCAGAGCGTAACTATTGTCACACCCTGTCAGTGGCGAAAACATGGGAATGCGACAATACCATTCATCGCACAAGATGTGTTAGGAACAAGAAAAGTCTCGGTCACTTCCAATACTAAATAGTCTAAGCCCGTAGTTAGTCATGATAATGTTATGTGATTTGAAATTTTAAACCACACCTTTATATATATATAATATATAATAAAATATAAAATATATATAGTAAGTATAATCTAAAAACACAATCAATAAAACCGAGGAGTAGTATAGAATATCCCCGGGTCGTTTATCCCTAACGAGGTTGGACTGGAGAATCGATACAGTCGGAAAATTGGAGTTTGAATGAGATTAATGGTTTGAGAGAGTAGAAAGCTAAATTAATCAATAACGAACAAAAACGATAGAGAAAAACCTAAAAATTATGAAATTAAGCTGAAAAACGAGAGCAGGAATCCCGAACAAGGGGTCAAAAACCTAAAATCTTAAATATTAACCCTACATAGAAATTTTTACTTATAATCTACTCTAGGCGACTAATAATGAAGAATGAAAAAGACTAGACCAAAAACGGAGTTAAAACGAGCTTTAAAATGAAAAAACAAAAACGAGGCTAAATCCCGAGCTTTAAAAAGTGAAAACTTGCAAAA
>BQNB010032052.1:0-53487 GCA_026074375.1 Tanacetum coccineum
CTGATGTGGACCTTATGTAAATCGTGGTTTGATTTCGTGATGAAGTGTTACTACTTTTTTGTTTGATTAATCATTTACATATGAATACGGACAGTTTAAACCGGCTGATATCGAGTACAAATCTGCTTATATTTCCTTTCTAACAAAGGTATCTATATATAATTCTACATCACTAGTTATCCTTGGTAATACCATATTAGTAATATTGCAATGGATGGGATTGGTCAAAATTAGAAATTTTGTACAGCCGGGATGGGTCAAATTTGTTATAGATTGCTTATTTAAGTGCTTATATGCTTATTCCTAAATCGAATAAGCCATAAATGGTGTGTTTGTGGGGTCAAGTAGGGGCTGAAATGGGTGTGGGATTCAGGGTTGAAATGGGTGGGTTTGGGTGATGAAATGACACTAAAGTAGGTGTGTTTGGGGCTGATATGGGGCTGAAATAGTGGCTGAGATGGGTACTGAAATGGGTGGGTTTGGGTGGTGAAATGAGACTAAAATGGGTGTGTTTGGGGGTCAAATGAGTCAATTTCATATGCTTCTTGCACACATGATAGTATACGTGGCAAGAGAAAGGAAATATGATTTTGAACTGCGTCAAATGAGAAGCATGTTACCGTTTTAGATGACTTGGATTTTAATCAGTGCACTTAACTTCAAGGTAGACTATTTTCTTATTTACGAAAACTAGTGATGTGTCGTTGTGTAGGTGTTATTTTATGTATCAAGTTTTACTATTTATTTTATGCTGACTATACCTAAAAACAATACTTTAACGGGTAGTGTACCCGGTCAGATGGAGTTTCGTGGTAAGTAAGGTGTCGATTACTAAGAGCGAGAGCGTTAATTCCTAATTCTATCAGTATTATAGTTATCTAAATTATGCAAGACCTAAGTTAGACCTAATCTAATGATAAGGAGGGTTTCAGCCTGAGAGACTGGCACGGGTTTTGTGTATCTAACCTAAGGTTTTGATTACAAGTAAAGCAATAAACACACACAAAAAGATAAACAAACGATAGAGGAACAATCAAGAATTAATGTAAGGAAAACATATCAGCCATGAATAATCCGATAAAATGCAGGTTTGTTTAATAGTGCAATGATTGACTTATCTCGAAGGGCATATCATTCCTAGACTTAGGCAGTACTTCTTCCTAAGACCTAGACACGCTAATTCTGTCACAATTAGACGCATCCGCATAAAGCAAGCTTTCGGTGATTATAATCTATCTTAGGAGATTAATAATAGTACTCTTACTATACCCTAGCTCATGGAGACTTTACCCACTTACTGCTTAACGACTCTTTATATACTAGTAGTCCACTGTTCGAGTCCTTACCAATGGAATAAGAACGTACTCGTTGATACCAAGATCACCTTATGGCTCAACTAAGCTCACTAAACTAAAGGCAATGATAGGTTAATATTTGTGATTCTATGATTCTAGATATATAAATTGCAATATGGAGAGCTATCCTGGACTCTTAGCTTACGCCCAAACAACACCGAAGTTGCAGCGCATTAAATATGTAGGACTAGACCCAGTTGAATGATAGATCATCGAGATAAACAAACCAAACATTAGATCTTCATAAACATGGCTGATACCTAAAGGTATCAGCCGATAGTCATTGTAAAAATACACACGGTTTGAAATATGAACGATTAAAATAAAGAAACCTTAATTGAACGCGTATTCGGTTGCGCGAAGATTACAAGAGTTTTCCTATGATCTTGAGGCTCTTTTCTGACCTTCTAGGCTTCTTTTTTCGTCTCTTGGTCGACTTGGTGGTTTAGGGATTCACTTGCATACCTAAAACTGAGTTTAGGGCCGTCTATTTATAGGGTCTTGAAATTGATCGATACGTCGTATCGAGCAATGTGGGATACGGCATATTAGGGATTTTTTGGAGTAACGACCACGTTTGATATCTTCCAGAATATTTTATTACTATATTATGAATACGGCGTATTAATGTCTCCTGGATACGGCGTATTGGGTAATAGAGTACATATTATATTGTATATTAGTGTAATCGGCCCATTGGCTCGAGCCCGGTTTGTATAGCTTCTAGGGAAACCCATAGTCTAGAAGGTTCCTTTATATCATATATATAGGTCTATTGTAATCAATCAATAGTCAAGCAATCGCTAATCTTTCATGGTAATCAAAGCCAAATCAATTTTCTCCTAATTCTTCTCAACCAAATCGTCTCCCTCCCTTATTCTTTCTGTGACAACCATGGTTTGAGCCGGTTGATCAGTTTGTATAGAATTTATTTGAAGCGTTTATGTGTGTTCTTTATGTGTTTTATGTGTTTTGTGAGAGATATGTGTATGAGATTGAAGTACATGATTTATGAATCATGGTACTAGTTGAAATGAGATTGAATGGAAATGAGATCATTTGGAAGCTTTGCGTAGTTTCAAATGTCGTGTACGTAATTTTCTGTGTACGTACTATATATATAATACATATTATATATATTATGTTAGTATTTTAGTGATTTTAGAGTACTTTCCATTTTTAGAAATAATTGGAAGTGAAGGCTTGTTAGAAATCTAGTTAGAAAGTTCAAGGTTTAGCGAAATAAGCAAATGTTTTAACCTAGAATCAAAAAAATATAGGTATTAAAGTTGTAAATAATAATAAATAATTTTTTTATAATAGAAAAAAAAAACGAATTTTAGTAAAAGAAAAGAAAAAGGAAAAGATATCCTAATTAGATTACAACTTGTTTTTGGTAATTATCTTTTAAGGCCTATAAATACAAATCAAACCTAAACCAAATCACTTTGATTTTTCCTCTCCTTCCCTTGGCCGGTCGAACAACACAAAACAAGAAGAAAACCCCAAAAAAATTTAGGGTTTTGATTTTCAAGAGTTAAGGTATTGTTTTCTAAATTTTTCAATACAATTGATTTTAATTAACGTAACAATCATTAAGGATGGATTAGGTTATTGTAAATAATCTGTAATTAAGAGGTTTTGATCATCAAAAATCGTTTTAGGGATAATAATTAGGGTTTTGGGTAAGTTAATTAGGGTTAATTATGCTAAATTCGGAATAGAAATCTGGGCAGAATTTTAGGTCATCTTGCGAGAGCCATATCTCGGTCATACGGATAGCTTTTATTGATTTTCTTGAGCCTAAAATTAACTACAGAGAGTCTACTTTCCAACCCAAGTGGTTTCATGAATTAAAAGTGAGTGGAAGTTAGTCAAATTAATCAAACAAGATTCGTTGTCAAAACTGAGTTTTCAGGGCAGATTCTGAGTTGTGTTTGTGAGGTCAAAAACCATATCAAAACGTCTTTTTAATTGATGGGCTTGCTACTGTAGCAAGTTCATGATGTTTATGATTTTCTAGAATTTTTGTAGAATTTTCCTAAGTGTTTAAATGGGTCTGCTCAAGCTAAACTTTTTGAAGGTCGAATCAGGTCAAATTCTGGACACTTTGTGATGTTGAATTTTTATAAAATGGTTACACTCACTATTATTTTTATCCAAAAATCATAGAAGCTCACAATTCATTGGGGAGCTATGGAATGTAAGGAGAAGAACTAATTAGGTGTTTTAGTATTTTATTTGGAGTCATCTTGTGACTATAAAAACGGGATAAAATGCAGAAAGTTGAGATGTAGGTTTTATAAGGTAACTTGAGGTTAGCAAGTTGTGAAGAGTATATAGATGAGTTAAATCAAGATAGGGTATAGAGTATCCATCGTTGTGATTGTTACATCGACTTGGGTGAGAGACCTAATCGATGGTAACATGTGTGTATTGTTTTGTATAGATTATTTGCAAGGTTAATTGAAGAGTTTGGATTTGCTTTGCATCGAGGTAAGTTTTACAGTCCCACTTTTTTTACTTATATTTTGGGATGGAAATAATGTAAAACTATTTTTGAATTATGAACCGTGATATGTGTTTTTAAGTGTCAACATATATGATTGCTATGTGCTATTGCTATGTGATATCGATTGTGGTAAGGCAAGTGTATGTGAAGATGACATGACCTTGTGTGAGACCCGAACGGACTTAGCTAGTTAAGTGGGTTAGTCTTGTGCGGAGATATTCAGTC
Source organism: Tanacetum coccineum (assembly GCA_026074375.1). Taxonomy (NCBI): domain Eukaryota; kingdom Viridiplantae; phylum Streptophyta; class Magnoliopsida; order Asterales; family Asteraceae; genus Tanacetum; species Tanacetum coccineum. The sequence goes on from BQNB010032052.1 coordinate 4,093, forward strand.
TTGCGCGAAGATATTCAGTCTTGCGTGGAGATAATTGTGGGACGGAGGGGTACGATCCACCCTAGATAAATGTGAATTTATATTGTGATAGAATAACCATGCATATATGTTCGTAAATGTTGTTTTTGTTGATCGCGGTGTCATAAGTGAGTCTTAAACCTGTAACTCTCACCAACAATTTGTTGACGTTTTAAGCATCATTTTCAGGTAAGCCAAAACGTGTGAAGAGTTAGGAAGAGGAATTAGATGGACCATAGACTTGCATTGCGGAATCTATGTTCATTTATTTTATCCTGGTTCTTTGCACTATATGAATTTGAATGATAAACGTTGTAGGTGTTATCATGACACTTTGTGTCTTTTATATATTGGATTTTAATTCACTTAGTATTTCTCTATTTTGACTCCTTGTGTTGTGATGATTCCTATTGATCATGTCTTACGATTCCGCCTTGGCGGGGTGTGACAAATTGATATCAGAGCCACAGGTTATAGAGAACCAGGTAGTTGGCCTAGACTAAAACTTAGTTTATGGCTTGTTGTGGAAAGTATTATGAAAGACATTTGATGCGATGACCTTTTAATCAATTATGTGACAAGGGTATCCTTTTTGTTCGTAGATCGCCGGATGAGGCAACGGTACAAATAAGGAATACAAGCAGATCACCGGATGAGGCAGCAGTCACATGAGAGAAGATGATGTTGTTGCACTTAGATGTTTCTCATTAATTATAACTATTTAAAGCCAACACGGACGCATTTGGGTCTTGAATAGTGATTATTTTTTATGAAGATTGGTTATTACTTGTGTGTTGTTGTAGTTAATTTTCACAGGTGCGTGTCTTATTATATCTCAAATGGCTGACAACATTTAAAGATAACTTGTTCGTGCTTATAATGTGGTGACGAAGACTTGACGAATCTAACAAACGTGTACGATCTATCTTATGGTGCTTACTATGTACATTTGCTATCACTTAGTATGTGTCTCATAGAAGATGAGGATTTTTGTCAAGAGGTTGCGGTCTACTTATAATTATCAAATGATTACCAGCATTTGTATAAGTTCGACGTCACGTGGATAGTGCAAGACATAAGACACAAGCTTGGGAGATTCTACTTCTTCAACATATGGGTAATACTCATTTTTCTTCATCAATAATTACTACTTGGAGCCTACTAAGTTCGTGATTCAAAGAGATGGTTATCACTTAAGGGGAAGTGCTTATTAGTTGCTTATCTACACGAAGACCCTTATTGGATGATTACAAAAAGGGGAAGAAGTTTCATGATTTGCAACTTATTATGAGTGGTGACATACAGGAAGATCTTAAGTCAAGGGGAAGCATTGTTTCTTTCATGAAGATTGTTTTGTAATATCAAATAGGGGAAGATTGTTGAGAATTAAGATTTCCTTTCTATCTATTGTTTGCGGATATCGTGGATACCGGTTGGTATTATCGTTGCAATTCATAAGTTGGTTTGATAGCTCGTGTCCGTCGAGATACCTAACTCTCGTGTTAGTATTCCTTGTTGGTATTATGATAGAACTGGTGTTCTATGTCCTCCGTTCAACGTTTCGATTTGCTTCTTTTGTCAAGAGTAAGGGTGCTCTTGATTTTTGTTCTTTGATCATTTTTATGAGTGAGTCTCTACGATTTAGTCGGTTCTTGATGTTTCTTCTTAAGTTTCGTTGGTACGTGTTCGTTTTCAAATGATATTTTGGTATTGAAGTTCTTAAGGTGTTTGAAGTCCCTTTTCGAGATAATAGTGTCTTTTGTTTTGAGTCACGCGTTTCTGTTAGTAACACACTATGTAAATTTTTTTTTGAAATAATAATAATGTTGAAGTGATTTTTGTATTTATGGAGGATATTTGTGAAGTGGTTCAAAAACTTTGTTTTAAATTGAATTATACAAATAATATGCAACACATTTCTTTTATAGCCATCCCTTGATTTTTTTTATGAAGACTATATTTAAAATAAGTTTATGAAAATTTCATTTAAAATTATTTTTTTAAAATGATTTACATTATTAACTAATATGATTCTACTGTTTTAAAAATGACTGATATAAAGTTAAAATTTTTTTTGGGGGAAAACACGATAATTCTCGCAGGTAAAAAAATTGATTTTTTTTGTACAAGGTTCGTATTCTTTTATTTATAGGTCGTGATACGTGGTGTTATTCAATAGGTGTCTTTTGCGTCGATGGTACGTTTGTTGTGTCGATGGTTTGTTTTTTTTCTTATCAATACATACATTCGGTTTGATTTTCCTTTGAGCTTTTGTGATTTTTGAATTTTTACCAAAAAATTGGTACATGTAAAGTCTTGGTATTTGTTCATAGTTGGTTCGATATTCGTGCATTACCCTATTCGATTTACCGTGGTCCTTCGAATTCGTTTGATGTCCGTATTATGTGATCTTAGAGTTGATGTTAGTTTACATCTTCTGAGTTGTGCCTATGTGATTGAGGTAGTGAAACGGATGAGTTAAGTTGTTAGAATTAGAAGGTTCTCGTTTCACTATAGATCTAGTACCGTTGGTTATGAGAGGGTTGATATAGCCGTATGAGAGAATTGGTTATGAAATATAAGGCTGAGAAAGTATGCCATGAGGAGATGGTTAAAATGCCTTTGGTGGATTTGAAGGTGCTCGAGGTTCATAGGGAAACGAACTAATGTGAATGCGAGGTCTCATAGTAGTACCAAAGTAGATGAGTCGAAATTATGTGATATACCTGTAGTGTGTGAGTTCCCCAAAATGTTCTCTAATGATTTAATATGTTTACCCCTTGGAGTGAAGTAGAATTTCGTATAGAGTTAGTACAAGGAGCGACACTGATTGCGAAGGCCCGTGTCGTTTGGTGCCTACAGAGATAAAAAAGTTGTTGGAATAATTGCAAGAGCTGCAAGGTAAAGGTTTTAATCGACCTAGTTATTCGCTATGAGGAAGCACATGTATTGCTTGTCAATACGTAGGATGGGTCATTTAGGATGTGCATAGATTATCGCGAGTTGAGTAAGATAGATCTTTATTCGGACTGTCACCAAATGAGGGTGCACGAAGATGAAATTCCAAAGACTGCTTTTAGGATGCGTTATGGATGCTATGAGTTTATAGCTATGCCTTTTTGGTTGACCAATGCACCAGCGATTTTCATGGACGTAATGAATCGGGTGTGCTAGCCGTATATAGGCAAGCTGTCATCATGTTTAACGACGATATTTAGGTCTACACGAAGTCTAAGAAGGAGCACGAGTCGCATTTGAAGATGAATTTGGAGCTGCTGAAGAAAGAGAAGTGTCATGTGAAGCCCAACAAGGTCGAAGCAGAGTGAAGATGAAGCTTTTTGGAAGTTGTAGGAACAATATGGGTAATGAGCCGATCTTGGCATTACCGGAAGGATCAGACAATTTTGTAGTGATGAGTGGAACAAGGGTTAGGATGCTTGGTTAGACAAAGAGAGAAGGTGATTGCTTATATGACGTGACAACTGGAGATTCATGTAAAGAATGACACGACTCACGTTATGGACTTAGGCGTAATGGTTTTGCTCTAAAGTAATAGAGGCATTATGTGTGCGAGATAAAGAGTGTGATCTATACGGATCATAAAAGTCTCTGACAGATTTTCAATCAAAAGGATTGAACCTAAGGCAGAGACGATGGATGAAGTTATTTAAGGGTTGTTATTGAGAGACCAAGTACCATGTGGGAAAGGGCGGACATAGTTGTTGATGCATGAAGTAGGAAGGGAGGAGTGAAGCCAAGACGAGTTTGAGATATATGTATGAGATCCAAGCTGAGATTAGAGAGAAGATGTTAGTGGTATAGGTTGAGACGTCCAAAGCTGAGAACGCGTCAACAGAGATGTTGCATGGCTTGGACTAACAAATATAGAAAAGAGATGGTGGTGGGTTATAATTTTTGGATAGAATTTGGATTTTTATGGTAGGCGATGTAAGGACTTTGATTATAGAGGAGGCGCATGCGATGAAGTATTCTATTCGTCCTGGAGTGAGTAAGATGTAATATGATCTTAGGTATACGAATTGGTGGCCGAGTATGATGAAGGATATAGCTGGTGGCGTTAGTAAGTATTAAGGGCGATTAGAAGTAGAAGATGAGCATCAAAGGTCTTCAGGTTGTTACTACAACTTGAGAAACCCGATTGGAAGTGGAAAAGGAAAGATTAACTATGGATAGTAAATCTAAGTTATCAAGATCGAGTAGTGGATGCGATGCGATTTGGGTGATAGTCGATAGACTAACTAAGTTATCCCATTTTCTAGCAATACGAAAAAGAAAGTTGCAAGACATGGAGTGCATGTGTCGAGCATTCCTGATAAAGATGGAATGTATATTGAGGTTTAGGAAATGGATGTAGAAGTCGTTAGGAATACGAGTAGATATGAGTACTGCCTACCATCCATAGACTGATGGTCAGAGTGAGCGTACTTTTCAGACATTGGAAAATATGTTTAGAGCTTATGTGAGAAATTTGGTGGTAGTTGGGATACTCACTTTCTGTGAGGTGAGTTTTCCTACAAAGATAGTTATCATTCGAGTATTCGAGGTGTTTTCATTGGAGGTATTGTATGGAAGAAGAGGTAGGTCGCCTGTTGGAGCAAGTAAGATGATTGGACTTGAGTTAGAGCAAGAGACGACTAAGGTAGTTGTGATTTAGGAAAGACCTAAGGAAGCCAAAGATCATCAAGAGAGTTAAGTTGATAGTAGGAATGAAACTTTTAGGATTTAGTGTTGGTGATCATGTTATGATGAAAGTCTCACCTTGGAAAGGTGTAGTACGTTTTGATAAGAAAGGTGAGTTAGAACCTAGGTATATAGGACCATTTGATATTCTTGAAAGGATTGTGTAGAACCCGTTTAATACTTCCACTTCATAACCCGAAACACGAATCAAAGAAAAGAGAAGAGAGAGAGACGAAATAGAGAGAGAGAGTAGAGAGAGAGTTGAGAAAAACAACCTCCCTCTATCTAACTCCATTACACACATACAAAATCTCATATCCCTCAATTACAAGAGTATGTAAATACCAACTTTAGTTCAACGTCCTCTGCACATTCTTCGTTGCGCTCGCATCATCGCTATATGTAATTCTAACAAATCTATTATAAACCCCAAATATACCCATCAACTTAATCAAAATAAACAACACACTCGGCTACACATGACCTCTGAGCATCATATTCTTCCCCACACATCTCTCTTCTCATCTCTCACTATGAGAGTATATATTTTAAGAGTAGAGGCTGCCTCGGCTTTATTTTTCATCAAAACAGATGTGGTATAGAAAAGCCTTTTGCAACTGAGAGATAACCAACCTTTAATATCACGCGTACTCTCTCTCTCCGTGTACGCTCCCCACTCGCGCGCCCTTATTTTCATTCTATGCGCATTATTAAATTCCTCTCTCGCTCTCGCTTCTGCTCTCGCTCTCATCTCAGCTCTACCTCTCTCGCTCTGCGCGCTCGCTCGCCAATATATGTCTGTCCTTGAGGATGAATTTGATTAGCATAGCTCTCTAGATCGCGGAGTATAATCGGATCGAGTAGAGAGTCCCTTACTATAGCGAAAATCCTCTCACAGCGCCCTAACCCTTTGATTTAACATGGGTTTATGGGAGCTGCCTCCTCCATAACACCCATGCGAGTATATATAGTCGCTAAGTATCTCGATATAAGAGATAGAGAGATATCGAGATCAGTAGATAGAGAGATATGTATACCTTTTTGCATGCGTGGGGGGTAGTGGTGCTGGTTGGAGTTCTGTGTTTATAAGAGATATGTGGTACTTGAGTCTTGACAGTGATTAATAGAGATGGCTATGTATGTTGTGTATGAGTGTGTGTTGTGTGTGTGTGACGATCGATTGGGGTGTAGATCGTGTGTGTGTGTGTGAGATTGAAGATATTTGGAAGTCTTTGCGTTAGTTCAATGTAGTGTACGTAATTTTAAGTGTAAGTACTATTATTAAATACTTATTTATATATTATGTCAGTATTATAGTGATTTTTAGAGTACTTTTCCATTTTTAGGAATAATTGGAAATGAAAGCATAAGTTTGTTTAGAAATCTATTAGAAAGTTTCAAGGTTTAGCGAAATAAGCAAATGTTTTAACCTAGAATCAAAAAATATAGGTATTAAAGTTGTAATAATAATAAATTTTTATTTTATATAATTAGAAAAAAATGAATTTTAGTAAAAGAAAAGAAAAAGGAAAAGATATCCTAATTAGATTACAACTTGTAATTATCTTTTAAGGCCTATAAATACAAATCAAACATAAACCAAATCACTTTGATTTTTACTCTCCTTCCCTTGGCCGGTTTTATTTTTATACCAACACAAAACAAGAAGGTCCCAACCCAAAAATTTTAGAGTTTTGATTTTCAAGAGTTAAGGTATGATTTTCTAAATCTATTTTTTCAATTCAATTGATTTTATTTAACATAACAATCATTAAGGATGGATTAGGTTATTGTAAATAATCTGTAATTAAGAGGTTTTGATCATTAAAAATCATTTTAGGGATAATAATTAGGGTTTTGGGTATGTTAATTAGGGTTAATTATGCTAAATTCGGAATAGAAATCTGGGCAGAATTTTAGGTCATCTTACAAGAGCCATATCTCGGTCATACAGATAGATTTTATTGATTTTCTTGAGCCTAAAATTAACTACAGAGAGTATACTTTCCAACCCAAGTGGTTTCATGAATTAAAAGTGAGTGGAAGTTAGTCAAATTAATCAAACAAGATTCGTTGTCAAAACTGAGTTTTTATGGCAGATTCTGAATTGTGTTTGTGAGGTCAAAAACCATATCAAAACGTCTTTTTTATTAATGGGCTTGCTACTATAGCAATTTCATGATGTTTATGATTTTTTAGAAATTTTTTAGAATTTTCTTAAGTGTTTAAATGGGATTGTTCAAGCTAAACCTTTTGAAGGTCGAATCAGGTCAAATTCTAGACACTTTGTGATGTTGAATTTTTACAAAATGATTACACTCACTATTATTTCTATCCAAAAATCATAGAAGCTCACAATTCATTAGGGAGCTATGGAATGTAAGGAGAAAAACTAATTAGGTGTTTTAGTATTTTATTTGGAGTCATCTTGTGACTATAAAAACGGGATAAAATGCAGAAAGTTGAGATGTAGGTTTTATAAGGTAACTCGAGGTTAGCAAGTTGGGAAGAGTATATAGATGAGTTAAATCAAGATAGGGTATAGAGTATCCATTGTTGTGATTGTTACATCGACTTGGGTGAGAGACCTAATCGATGGTAACATGTGTGTATTGTTTTGTATAGATTATTTGCAAGGTTAATTGAAGAGTTTGGATTTGCTTTGCATCGAGGTAAGTTTTACAGTCCTATTTTTTACTTATTTTTTGGGATGGAAATGATGCAAAACTTTTTTTAAATTATGAACCGTGATATGTGTTTTAAGTGTCGACATATATGGTTGCTTTGTGCTATTGCTATGTGATATTAATTGTGTAGGCTGTGTATGTTGAGGTATTGACATGACCTTGTGTCGAGACCGAACGGACCTTAGCTAGTCTAAGTGGCGTCTAGTCCTTGCAGATAATTCTGTTTGCGCGGAGATATGTAGTTTTGCGAAAGAGATAATATTGGGGACGGAGAGGTACGATCCACCCCAGATAATGTGATTTATGTTGTGATAGAATAGCCATGCATATATGTTCGTAAATGTTGTTTTTGTTGATCGCGGTGTCATAAGTGAGTCTTAAACATGTAACTCTCAGCAATAATTTTGTTGACGTTTTAAGCATCATTTTCAGGTGAACAAAATGTGTGAAGAGTTAGGAAGAGGAATTAGCTGGACCATAGGCTTGCATTGCGGAATCTATGTTCATTAGTTTTGTCTTGGTTGGTTGCACTAGATGAATTTGAATGATAAATGTTGTAGATGTTATCATGACACTTTGTGTCTTTTATATATTAGATTTTAATTCATTTAGTATTTCTCTATTTTGACGCCTTGTGTTGTGATGATGCCTATTGATCATGCCTTGTGATTCCGCCTTGTCGGGGTGTGACATGTAGAACTTCTGCTCGAACTTCATTTACAGCCTCGTGTCATTATTGAATGACATTTCTAAGGCCGTAAATGTTATTGATTTTCAAAGGACATGTCATGCGCAATATATTTTTGTATTTTCTGATTTTTTAATTTTTAATTTTCTTTTTGAAAAAAATTATATTAAAATGAAAAATCTTTTTGAGATTTTATATTTTCTTATTTACATATGATACACATGATATACCATGAGTTACCACCATTACTCGTCCTCTTCCTCTGTCAGACTCTTTAGCGTTTCAAGAGACATGCTTTTCATACCCAACTTTTCAACCAAGAAGTTGGATCTTTCTCGTGGAAAAGCTTTTGTGAAGATGTCTGCAAGTTGATATTCTGTTCTGACTAAGTAGAGTTCCACTACTCCCTTCTCCACTTGATCCTTCATAAAGTGGTATCTCACATCTATATGCTTGGATCTCGAGTGTTGAACATTGTTGCAGCATAAAGCGATTGAACTCTTGTTATCACATTATAGAGGAATTTTGTTAAATTTAAGCCCATAGTCTGATAGTTGTGATCTCATCCATAGGATTTGAGTACAACACCTAGATAAATCTATATATTCAGCCTTTGTACTAGAGATAGCAGTGCTCTTTTGCTTATTAGATGACCAGCTAACAAGTTTCTCCCCTAATAATTGAGCACTTCAAGATGTACTTCGTCTAGTATCTTGACACCCGGCGTGGTCTACATTCGCATATGCTGTTAGAGTAATACAAGAATCTTTTGAATACCAAAGACTCATGTCAATGAATCCTTTCAGGTATCGAAAGATTTTTTTAACTGTATATAAGTGCTTTTTGGTAGGCTTTGACTGATACCGGGCACACATGTACACTACAAATACATGGTCTGGTCTGTTGGATGTAAGATACATTAAGGAACCAACCATACCACGATAATGTGTGGGATCGACTAGTTTCCCCTGTAGATCTTCATCTAGTTTACTTTTTTCTACCATAGGGGTGTCAACGGGATCACTAGATAGCATACCATATTTCTTTATTATTTCAAGAGCATAATTAGACTGGTTAATAAAGATGCCTCTAGAACTTTGAGAAATTTGGAGTCCAAGAAAGAAAGAAATTTTACCCATCATTGACATCTTGAACTTGGAAGTCATTATTTTAGCAAATTCATCACACATAGCAGGTTTAGTAGAGGCAAAAGTTATATCGTCTACATAAATTTGTACCAATAAGATGTTACGACCTACTTTCCTGGTGAATAGTGTTGGATCGACTGCACCCTTGGTGAATTCTTGTGATAGTAGAAAGCTGGACATCATATCATACCAAGCGCTTGGAGCTTGTTTAAGACCATATAGTGCCTTTTTAAGCATGTACACAGGATTTGGCTTGTCTTGATCTACGAATCCTTCCGGTTGACTAACATAGACCACTTCGCAAAGCTCGCCATTTAAGAAAGCCGTTTTGACATCCCTTTGATAGATTGTCATGTTCTTGTTGGTAGTATTTATAAAGAAGATACAAATGGCCTCTATTCTGGAAACAGGTGCAAACGATTCCTCAAAATCAATCCCTTCCTCCTGACGGTATCCTTTGGCAACTAATCGAGTGTTGTTTTTGAGTACACCTCAAGTTCATATTTCTTGACTTTGTAGATCTACTTCAGTTTGATCATCATCATGAAATCTAGACAGGGTACTAATTCCTAAACTTGTAGTCGCTCGAATTCATGTATTTCTTCTTTCATAGCTTCAATCCTTGAGGATTCGAGCATTGCTTCTTTAAAATTCTTTAGTTCAACTGAAGTGAGAAAGGCATTGATATAACACCACACAGCGTCAGTCTTAAGTTGCTTTCTTATGGAGACTGATCGAGAAGGATCTCCAATCACATTTGCTAATGGATGATTCTTAGTCCATTTACCAAGAAGATCTAATGGAGTATGGGATGGCCACACATTTAATGACGATCCTTGAGAAGTCAAGTCTTCATGAAGAGTTTCATGAAGTGGATCATCATGAAAGTGTTATGTTTTTGGGGATTCTTCAACACCTCAAGAGATAATTAGAGATTTTTCTTATTCTTATGTTGATGGGTTACTTGATGATGGTGCATATTGGTCAATTGAAGTTGACACAAGTGAACCGGTTGGATCAGCAGGTCTTTAAGAAGCAATTGCAGGAACTAGATAAACAACACTTGGTGGAGGATTAAAGAGCACATCAAACATTGGTTGGAACAAGATATCCCAATCATTCTTTATGGGTGGTACATATGGTGTTGAAGAAGGAGTTTTTGGTAGCTCACGAACCATTCCTTGTTTGGCCAGTTGAGTGATGTAATCAAAGTTTAAATGGGATAATCTTCGATGCCATAACCAAGATTTGGTTTTGGACGCCTTAGATAAGAGACCGATGGAAGAGGTTGACATCATATTGTCCAAAGATAATGTGTATAAGTTTGAGCCCTGATGCGTATTATATTTTAAAATATATTTACGTCAAGTTTTAAATTTATAAAACTCGATTCACTTGACAAACGCACTAACGGGCAAAAAAACCCGATCATGAGTAGTGTAGAGATGGTAAATCCGAGGTCGTCCCAAGAGCTAAGGGTCAATTAGTTTTAATTTGAAAGTGTCATGTTTTGAAAATAGTTCGAAGTTGATTTATAAGAATAACAAGAAAGTAAATTGCAAAAAGTAAAAGTAATAGAAGTAATCAGGGAGAAAAGCGTGCTAGCCTAGCCATTTCATTACTACCGTTTTAACTACGTTCTCCTATGCAATGTTACATCATGGTTTCATTGGTGGGTTCTAAGTCGACAGACCTGAATAGATATCTGTTAGGTCTTGTTTTTCTTGATTCATTATTATTGTTTAATGAATGTTAGAGGGAATCAGTAGAGGAGGGACGGGCAAAGTATTCAAATTTCAAATGTTTTAAAAATGGAGGGGAAAAAGGAAAAGTTTTTAACAAAGGGCTAATCACCTTTTCTATATGATGATTTGAAGGGGTTATGTTATAGGACGAAGGAAGGAGCTTCCCTTCCTTAATTTTTCACTTCTTGTCCTAATTTTGGCATTTTTGCTATTTCTTAATTTTACCAATTATACACTTATTAAAACTATTTTTATTCTATACAATATAACGGCGACTAATGACTCTAAATATAATTAAGACTAAATAATCGACACTTTTTATGTATCCTAACAATCTTCCCCTTGGGTCGTTTAATTCTGGTAGTTCCTCGTGGTCCATAGTGGTCTTCCTTTTACATAACATTCTCCAATCTTGTCATCTGGTTGCAATACTTTATCTTACTTTTATCTCTTCTTCAAATACAAATTTAAATACGCTAACATCATTCATTCGTAAGTTCTCTTTGTACATAGCCATACTTAACATCATTATTGTAACTCTTCAAACCTTCAAGTACTCTAATTAGTGTTGCATCACAAAACTTATGAATCTCTGAATGTCTCATCACCCTTTTCTCTTTCTTGCTATTCTTGTATATGATTCCAATGACGGGGCTCATAGGATGATAGAAACATTTTGTGCTTTTCAATCCTGGGGAAAGTACTGTTGGTGTAAGTGAAAAGATTAACTTTTTGTTGATAACTATCAAATCCAAGTGAAAATTCATGCTATCTTATACCATAAAGACTAAAACTTTTAATGAATTCTGTATAAAGACCCTTAACAACCCTGTTCTGTATAAATCAGGGTACCTTGCCATTTATGATCAGCAAATATATGTCCTCAATATCATTCTTATTAAGATTCTTGTAATCAAGCTCGGTAATTGACACTATGCAATCATTAGCTCTTCTTGCGACTATCTCTGTGATAAACATGTGTTCATGACCCAATTCCCAATACGTTTTGATGACTTGAATGATCTTTGATTTGGAATATAAACCTCTTCCTTTGGTTTTCTAGGGCTCTTTCTGTTTCTTTTATGTAGAAGATCTTCGCTCATGAGGATTCTTCAATGGTTCATACACATATCGCGATAAGAATTAATTAAATTTCTTAACACACTTATTTACCCATCTAGGGAGATGTTCGTTCTTCAATATCATCATATTGAAGTAATTAAAGTGAAACTTGTGTATAGTGACCCCAATACTATCTTCTCGGGACTGGACTTCTTCTTTAGAGACAAAAGATCGTGATTTATTAGAGGATATTGTTGGAGCTTCAGGGATCTCTTTGACATCTTTGAACTAGAGGTGTGGTCTTTCATGGATGTGGAGAGACAAGAATTTCCTTTCTACTTTCCCAAACAATGTCACTTTTCAAGAAATTTTTCATCTGATCAATATGATATTGATGCTCATCTCCTGAAGTACATCTTTGTCTCAACATCTCATCAGCCATTTTCTTTAACTCTGCTTCATCAAAAGTCAGTGATACTTCTTCCATAATATCTTGTGACACTTGCTTCGTCGGTATTTCATCATCATCTAAAGCATAAGAATCAGACCAAAAATCATAATCATCTGCTTGCTCTTGATTACTTGAAGTTGATGGACCTTGTTCCTCTTCATTGACTTGTCCAGATGATGACTCTCTAGACACATATGCTTCATACTCAGATGTCTTCTGCCGCTTTGCACTATTCTCCCCCTCAGGATGAGCATCATCATAAGGATCGTCCTGATCTCTTGGACGAACAACATAAGGTCTACATGTAGTTTCTAGTACCTGAAGATTCTTAAACTTCATCTGAAGTGCAAGCCATATTGCTATGTCTTGTTGTTGCAACTCAGGATCGTTTTTCATGGAAAGATACACTTGATATTGTTGTTCTAGAACAGATGGTGTTTGTGATTGAACTGGATGAAGATGAAGAATATGTCCAGACATATAACTTCTTACTGACACATCAACTTGAGAAGGAATGTGATTATCAATAGCATTTTGAATTTGTGAGGAAATTTTAGCCTGTATATTCCCACGCTCTTGTAAAATAACTTTAGCAATCATTCGCTCCAACTCTTCTTTAGTCTTTTGTCTTTCCAGAATCAGCCCTTTCGCAACATACATTGGAACTTAATCTCTAACCTGCTCAGGAACTTGCTTTTTAACTTGCTCTTTAATAAGCGTATCTACCATAGTGGGTAATGATTCGACCATTACTTCTTGGAGATGATTAGCAAGAGTATCAAATGACTTCCTTGACAGAAACCTTGTTTTTAGATGTTCAAAAAAATATGTATAACGTCCCTGTAACTCCTGAAAGAAATTCTTGTATCGTTTGAAACGAGCAGGTTTGGATTTGAATAAAGATAGAAGTCGATTTGTTTTTGATAAGTTGGTGTTGGTGATCTTGATGATGGTGTAGTTTTAGTATCAGTTATCATCAATTCCTAGAGTTTCTCAGTATCCGAAGATACGAGATCAGTATGAATCCCAGGAGATCTAATTGGTGTGGGGAATGGTGTACTCCTAGACTCCTATATAACCTTCCCTTTCTCCCTTCGCTTTAATTCATATACTTCATCAGTTATTTCATCCTCCTCTTCATTAACATTCACAGGTATGACAACATTAGTAATTTCCACCTCTTCATCATTAGTGATCTCCACCTCCGGACTTTCCTTATCACTCCTAGGCTCTAGCCTAGTACCGGGAATATTTGGTTCATCATTCCTAGGGGGTAAACTATCATCAATAACATTTCTTTAGCTTCTTGCTCTTCTCGACTTTTATGCTCAGCAAGACTTAATTGTAATCTATCTTATAAAATCATTTCATCTGCTTTATCAACAGTTGGCACTAGAGCTGGTGGAGTAAGACGTGTAGATCTCCTTTCAGGAAGACGAAAACGATTTACAGTAGATCGTTTTGGAGCACTTGACTCTGCTGCATCTATTTTAGGGTTAGGTGACCTAGGGGCACTAGGTGTCCTATGTGTTCCTTGGGTAGACTCAGTCGGTTATGACTGAGTCAGAGGAACATCTAACCCAAACACCTCCGCATACATCCTATAATGCTCCATGTGCTTCATCTCTTTAGTGATCATCCAATCAAGCAGAACAAAGGTAATCTTTTCCATATTTAAACTTTGGAAGACCATCAACCAAGTCAAGTCTGGTAAGATCGTTTATGGTGCCAAAATTAAGATGTGAGAGTCTGTGGTGCCATAACCATGAATTTGTCGAAGTTGCCTTAGACATTAGACAAACTGGTGAAGAAGCAGTCATGTCAGAAATGAAGATAGTATATAAATTTGATTCGCGACCGCTTGTAAGCAAATCATCTCCTTCTAGATTACGCACATAACATGTCTTAGAACGAAAAGCCACTTCTAAATCGCCATCACAAAATTGTCCAACGCTAAAGAGATTATGTCCAAGACCTTCAACATAATATACATGACAAATAGTGATATTGCCCTGTATATAATCACCATAGCCTGTGATTGCTGCAAAATTATCATTTCCAAAGCGAACGGTGCCCATGAATTTCTCAATGAAATTTTTTAGCAGTGATCGATCACCCGTCATATGCTTTGAACAACCACTATCAACAATCCACAGAACAATCTGAACTACCTGCAACACAACAAGTGGGCAATTTGACTACCCATTTCTTAATAGAGACCGATTGTTTTTCAGATGAACGACTATTCTGACCATTTGGTTTTATGTTAATAGGAGACCAAACAACATTTGGTTTTGATTTAAACCATTTTTTCCATATTCGACTAGTTCGAATCTTGTTCTTCATGTATGTGCTTGAAGACTTATCTTGTAAATTTCTTTTCTTTATACTAGAAACCTTATCGTTAGCTTTTGAGGTACTTTTGACATCAATCTTAGGTTTGGAGACTACATACGTAGTATCTAAAGACTTAGATAGTGTCAACTCCTTAGAAAACCTAGTCTTGTGAACTACATAAGTAGTATCATAAGATTTTGGTGTTCTAGATTTAGTAGATAAGGTTCTACGAACATTCGAATGCACATTCAATTTATAATTTGCAAAACAGTTATCATGGCATGGAATAAGCACATTTTGCATACAAGAAACACATAACAAAGTTTTCGCTTTAGAAGCGTTTGCAACATCAACATCAATTATATTCTCTTTGTTTGAGATAACATTTTCAGATGTGATATCTGTTTGTTTATTTTTCCTAACGTAAACTGCTACTTTCTTTGCTGGCTTATTAGAGTTAGCTAAGACACTATTCTTGACATGTGAATCTCTATTCATTGGTCTTCAACACTAGATGAACATTCATACCGTAGAAGATTAAATCATTGCTTAGCCGCATTTGTTTGTGATTCATGTGTTGTGACAACTTGTGGTAACTATTCCAGGTGCTATGACATTTTTGTTTGAATTTACCCCTCTTTGTTTGGCAGGTGAAGTCTGTAAAGTGACTGGTTTTGACACGACATGGTTTTCTTCTGATTTTTGAACATCCGTTTTCTTTTGAATAACATGTTTGTGTAATGGTGTGACACAAAGAAGAGGTGAGAAACCATTTGTTTGTCAAATTAGTATTTACAAACTTACCTTTTTCAACATTTGCCACTCTAGTTTTTAACTCAGATATGGTAATCAAAAGATTCTGATTCTCAGCACGAATAACACCATATGCATATGTTTTCTCAGAGACATGAGCAATTAATTCGTCCATTTCCGTTTGAGTTTGAGACCGTGTCTTTTTGATTGAATTAAAAAGCTTTTGATATTCTAATTTGACATTGTCACGTTCTTTTATCAAAGATTGCACCGTAAAATCCAAAGACACATTCTCATCTTCAAGTTTTTCTGTTTTTGAAATCCAAGAATAATCAAGAGGATTTGTGTTTTTATTCTTCAAATTTGAATCCCATTTATGTTTTTCTTTTTCATGTTGTAACTTTAATTCAAAATTAACACTTTGCTTTTCACACCTTTGAACATCTTTTTCAAGAATTTTTATTCTTGCTTGCAAACCCTCTTGAATCTCGATGGATTTCTTTTTAAGTTGTTCAATTTCAGCATGGAGTGAATTGTCTACACATTCATGATTTAACAACACACTTAATTCAACTTCATGCTTGAGAGATACTTCTAAAAGTTGATCTTTCAAAAAATCATTTTGCTTCTCTAGTTCACAAAGTTTTACTTTCTGTAGACTCTCAAAAGACATCTTTCACTCTAACACTTTACCGCTTTACATCCCTCTGAATAGTATACTTAAAGAATTCAAATAAAATGCAATCTTTAACAATTGGTTTGAGTTGATCTTGACAAAAATCATTGAGTTGTATTTCTTCAGGTGATGTATAAAAAATGCTTGCTCTTTTACAGTTCTTTTGATTAATTCAGGACAACTTTTTGAAAAACCATTTTTTATTTTAATCTATTTTAAGTGATCCAAAGAGTGACTTCACTTGGCATAGATGCTGGTATCGAAGGAGTTGCCATTTGTTCTTCTTCGTCTGACAGGGCAATAAACAAGAAGCCACCCCATGGAAAATATTTTTGCTCAGCAGAAAGCTCTTTTTGAGGAACAAAGTCTTTATAGAGAGCATTTATTTGTGCATAATCAATTGTCCAACAATTCTGTTTATTTGCAACAGCAATTGGATCATTCATTTTTTTCGTACACTTTTTGTTGATTTGAAGCAATTCTCAAGAGTGTCTCAGTGATCTCTAATGTTCAAAGATATTCTCCTGAAGTACCTAAACTAGAGGCAAGATATATTATTTGGACATTAAGAAATTTGTTGCTTGAGTGTATAAGGAATTCAGATACCCCAAAACCATGTTTTTAATTGCTGATCTGACACAAGACAATGGCTTTGGTCCAATCTAAACATTCCTTGTAATGAATTGCCAAGTTTCAAAATTAAATCAACATTCTTTTTCAGTTTGGCCTCAAGATCTAGAACAGTGTCATGATATCTATCCTCATTTCCACTCATTTGCCTTTTTAAATATGAATGAGTCTTTTGAAGTTCCTCATTTTTTCGTTTGTAATCTTTGACATCTAAATCTAATTTATCTCGTTGTTTTTCTAGATCTCGAATGATATCTCGATCACGAACAAATTGAGACTAGGCTTGTTGACTAAAATGTTTTGCTCGTTTATCAGCCTCAAGAAATTCGTTGAGATAATTATTATCCGCGTTTATGTTTTCCAAAACCCGAACCCTTTCCTTATACAACTCAAGCTGACTAGTCAAATTCGTGTTTTGTTTTTGAACTTTTTGAGCACCCACTTGAGATGAACAATATCAAAAGTGATGATATAGGGGGGTCTTTATAGATCATTAATGATTGGTCTTCCACGAATGCATAAAATTGTCATACCCATTCCCCTGAACCATGGACTTAAGTAGTCAGAGATTTCAAAACGAAGAAAAATAAAGACTTCAGGGTAGGCTAAGGCGAAATGGTGTAACGAAACATATAGGGTTTAAACAGGTGTTGGCTTAACATGGTGATCTAGGGGTATTTTCCACTAACATTGAGTGCAACAAAGGGTTTTACACGGGGAGGTTGACAAGTCAGTGTGACAAGCCGATAAACTGATGACATTAAATAACGTCTATTTTATAGCATCATTTATCCCATGTTATTAACCCATTTTGTATAGTTATTGCAAAGAATTGTTACTTAATCGTTTGTATTTGAGAATTGCAGTAATTATGGAGTATTTGGTGAAAGATAGCAAAAGGCGCATATTCTGGAGCTTAAACGAAGATATTTTGAAGATTACTGATTCTGACAACCAATACGCCGTATCCATCAAGGAAGATATGACGTATCCGTGCCCGCACTCACCAAAGACCACAAAGGAATGAAGCTCAATACGCCGTATCCAGAAGAACTCAATACGCCGTATTGAAGATATAGTATGTGAATATTCTAGAAGATATCAAACGTGGTCCCTACTCTAAGAAATCCCCAATACGGCCGTATCGAACCGACTTCCAAACCCTATAAATACAAAACTCAAAAATGAGTTTTAAGTGTGCTGAATCATATTCTCGATACCTAAACCACAAAAATTGATTTTCAGAGGAGAAAAAGTGCAGAAGAGGTCTTACAACGCATTCCAATCCATAGAAGACAACGTGTAATTTCTTATACTTTAGTAATCGTTCAGTTTTTGGTATCATTCGTTAACTCGGTTAGTTTACCTTGGCTAAAACAATTACTCTTGTATTTATTATGATGTTTGAAGGCTAATACCTTCAGGTATTAGCCATTATTATGAAGATCTAAATGTTTGGTATTATTTTTTTATCTCGATTTCTCGATTTATCGTTGAGGCTTGTTTATGTTTTTCAATCTATTCTTGTTGAGCAAAGCGGATTGTAACAGAAACAAGTGCTACCCCTGATTCAGCAACAAGACTGATCAAATTCGTTTCGTAAAACGAGTTTCTTCTGTCAACTTGGTTTTGTATATGCGCCCCTCATCAAACGTTCAAAATCTTGTTCCAAATTTCCTTGTGACTGTAAGAAGCCAAAGCGAACCACTGAGTTGAAATTTCATTTGGACTAGAAAGTAGAATCAGATTTCATGAGCGCAAATTTCAGCCTCATAGTGCAATAATTCATCACTTGTAAAAACCCTGCAGTCTGTAGTGTCGGTAATGTCAAACCAGTAGGAACAAACATTTGAAACTGATAAGGACCTTCATCAAGTGCTTTGTTAAGCGACTTTCGGTTTTCTCTCTTTCGATTTATGTATCGTCTAAATCTACTTGCCCATGGTATATAATTACCCCTTTCAAGCATGGAGGCCTAGTCTCAAGAACCGACTTCACGAGAGATTGTTGAGATACGTTTTGGTATGTCTGACATTACGTATGAAGTAAAGATGGATCTTTGTAGACGAAAATGAGTGATATTTGTGAGAAAAATCCCAAACTCGGTGACAGTTGTCAAATTCGGCCAACAGTGTTCTCGGATAACAAGAAGTTTGAAACTCGGTAAACTTCTCGGACATAACTAAAACTCGGACAAAGACTACTATCAAACTCGGTAACAGTAAAAACGTATTAAACTCGGAAATCCACTTAAACTCGGAAATACCCTTAATCCTAAAATCGATTATAGCAATCTCGATAGAACCGAGTTTTGAAAAATTCATTGACTGTGGATTACCAATGACCACAAACTCGATAAAACCGAGATTTATGATGACTGAATAATCGAAAACACATATAACGTCAAATTCGATAGAACCGAATTTGACTTACGAGTTTTAGAAATTGAAGAATTTGTTTTCAAAATCCTAATTCACGATAAAACCGTGAAATTGTGGTTTTAACACTTTGTAAGCGTATTCCTGAGAGTAAATTTACTAAGTCCTTATTCACACTTTTCGATAAAACCAAAAATGTGTGAAAACTTATAAAACTCGATCTTTAACCAAGTTTATCAATAATCTCCTAATATACGATTTTCGATAGAACCGAAAATGCGTATATATCTATTACAATACTTTTCTATCAAGAAACTAAGAGTAATAAGCAAAAAACTATCAGAAAAACGATCCGAGAATACAAAAATCACTTCCGAGAACGCTGAAATACTTCCGATAATGGTAGAATAGTACTGAAATTGAAAACTCCACAAAACTACGTCACGTCAAATCCAGTAGAATACTCGATTACGTCCAAAAACTTAAAATAACTGCCAAATCACAACTCGAAAGCTCAAGAATCTCAACCGAATCCACCGAATATCATCTTGAGGTTCTTAGACGTGTATTAGCTTATAAATCGAATCACTCTAATCCTCTAATGGGGGTATGATACCACTTGTTAGGTCTTGTTTATCTTGAATCATGCATATTGTTCATGAAAGCTTAGAGAGAATAGTAGAGGAGGGCAAGTATTCAAATTTCAAATGTTATTAAAATGGAAGGAAAAGGAAAAGTTTATTACAAGGCATCACCTTCTAATGATGATTAGAAGGGGTATTTATAGGAGAAGGAAGGAGGCTTCCCTTCCTTTATTTTTCACTTCTAGTCCCTATTCTTTGGTAATTATGCTATTTCTTACTTTTAGCATAATATACCTTATTACAAACTATTTTTATTCTAAACAAAATAAAGACTAATGACTAAATATAATTAAATCACATAATCGACACTTTTTATGAACCTAACAATATCTTTAGTCTGCCTTATAATTTTTGCGATCCTGAATCCCCCGAAAGTCACGAAAGTAGGGCAACCAGTCATAGTGATTAATCCCAACTATCCCAAGAACTAGTCTAATAACCTATACAGATTATTAACCCTTTCTGAAAGAGTTCCTGTGTTTTTTAAGTATATTAAATGATAGAGGTGGTAACCTAGTTAGTTCCTACACAAGGGTTAGGATGATCAATCTTCCCTAGTACCCTGCTAATCCCATGTTCAAGTGGTAATCTAATAACATGATTAACATGATCTAAACGACTAGCAATACTACCAAAACCCAGGGTTACACGATAGTCAAAGGATATCTAATGAAACCTGTTGGGATTAAAAGTCTTCTTGAAGTTACTGCTGTTAAGGTATTAGTTACTACTCCTAAGCATAAATTAGTGCTGTTAATAATCTTAATGAAAAATATGCTAAGTAGTTATTACTGCTAGTTACTACTGTTAGTAATGTTAGTACTGCTAGAGTAAAGTTAGTACTGCTAGTGTAACTTAGTAATGCTGGTGAAGATTAAAGAAAACTTTCTAAGTAGTTAATGCTGCTTGTACATAGTTAGTGCTGCTGGTACAAAAGTTACTACTATTGGTGTTGAAAGTTAATGCTCCTGGTATAAAAGTTACAACTGCTAAAAGATTACAACTGCTGAAAGGATAAAGACTGGTCAGAGAAAAAGATTGCTTACGGGATATGTATGAGATATTTTTGTAAAAGATACGTATAAGTTATTTGTTTAGAAGATCGTGATAACTTAGGAAAATATTGTAATCCCATTAGGACTCCTTGGTGTATAAAAAGAGGTCATAGGGTATAGAATTCTATGTATCAAAAAGTATCAAAGTATCAAATCGAGTCATTCATAGAATTGTCATAGCTTCAAGGTTTCGTAACCCTAATACTAGGATATTATTCGTATTATTTGTAATAATAATATTGGAGGTTTTTTTGTTGAATTAATCTGTGTTCTTGTGTTACTATTTCATTGAAGAATTCTTCATATATTAAAGATTAGATTTCGCATAATATTTGGTATTATCAAACAAAGTTTCTATCATAGTTGTGTAGGATTTATCTTGCATAACTAAACCTTACACAAGCTAAGGAATTCAAGATCCATTGAAGTGGGTTCAACAAGTGGTATCAGAGCTTGTTGCTTTGAGAAACTTTGCTAAGAAGACGTGGATGAAGACCCAATACATATGGTGGCTGCATCAAAAGTGCCTATGCTCAAACCAGATGAGTATGAGCTTTGGAGGATGAGAATGAAACAGTACATCTAGATGGTTGATTATTCTCTATGGGAAGGCATAGAGAATGGTAATGCACCTCCAATAAAAAACATTGTTGAAGGTATTGTGACTGTAATTGCTCTTTCAACTGCTAAAGAAAAGGCACAAAGGAGGTTAGAGCTGAAGGAAAGAAGCACTTTATTGATGGGCATCCCTAATGAATATCAATTGAAGTTTAACTCCATCAAAGATGCCAAGTCATTGCTGCAGGCTGTTGAGAAGAGGTTTGGAAGGAATGTTGCTACTAGAAAGACTTAGAGGAATCTTTTAAAGCAGCAGTATAAAGATTTTACTGCATCTAGCTCAGAGGTGTTAGATCAAACTTATGATAGATTTCAAAAGCTTGTTAGTCAGTTGGAGATTCATGGTGAAAGTATCTCACAAGAAGATGTAAATCAGAAGTTCTTAAGAAGTCTGTCACTAGAATGGAACACACATACCATTGTGTGGAGGAACAAGCCTGAGATAGATACATTAAGCTTGGTTGATCTTTATAACAACCTGAAGATTTATGAACTAGAGGTCAAAGGAACATCAAGCTCAAGCACAAACACACAAAACATAGCCTTTGTGTCCTCAAACAACACCAGCAGTACAAATGGAGAAGTTAATACTGCTCATGGTGTTACAACTGCTAGCACTCAAGCTACTGCTGTTAACTCAACAACAATTGATAACTTAAGTGATGCTGTTATCTATGCTTTCTTTGCAAGTCAACCAAATAATCCACATCTTGACAATGAGGACTTGCAACAAGTTAATCCTGATGATTTAAAAGAGATGGACTTAAGGTGGCATATGGCTATGCTAACAATGAGGGCAAGTAGATTCTTAAAGAACACTAGAAGAAAGCTTACTATGAATGGTAATGAAACCATTGGGTTTGTTAAGTCCAAGGTGGAGTGTTACAACTGCCATAAAAGGGGAGACTTTGCAAGGGAGTGCAGTGCTCCAAGGAACCAAGAAAACATGTATAGGGAGAACACAAAAAGTATGCCAGTGGAGACAACTACTTCTAATGCTTTGATCTTATGTGATGGTCTTGGTGATTATGATTGGAGTGATCAAGCAGTAGAAGGTCCAACTAACTTTGCACTCATGGCTTACTCTTCTACAAGTTCTAACTCTAAGGTATCTACTGATTCAAATTGTTCATCTTCTTGTTTGGAAAATTTTAAAATTCTTAAAGAACAAAATGAACAACTGTTAAAAGACTTAAGGATATCTAAGATAACTGCTATTACTTATAAAACAGGTTTAGAGTCTGTAGAAGCAAGACTTCTAGTTTATAAGAAAAATGAGTCTGTTTATGAAGAAGATATCAAGCTCTTAAAATGTGAGATTTATTTAAAAGAAGTAGCCATTACATAGCTTAGGAGAAAGTTGGAATTGGCTCAAAAATAAAAAGATAAAATTTAGCTAACAGTAGAAAATTTTGAGAATTCATCTAAAAACATAAACAAACTACTAGATTGTCAGATAGTTGATAAGTGCAAAACAGGTTTAGGGTATAATGCAGTTCCACCTCCCTATACAGGATACTTTTTGCCTCCAAAACATGAGTTGTCATTATCTGGTATAGATGAGTTTGTAAATGAGCCTATAGTTAGTGAGCCTACAATTAAGAAGCCTGTAGTTGAGAATAGTGAAGCTAAGTATAGTGCAGACAAACTTAAGGTCGTCAGGAAGAATAATGGTGCTCCAATTATTGAGGATTGGGTGTCTCATAATGAGGAAGAAGATATGCCTCAGGCTAAAAAAGAGAAGAAAATAGTTAAGTCTAGTTTTGCTAAAATAGAGTTTGTTAAATCTAAAGAGCAAGTAAAATCTCCTAGGAAAACAACTGTTAAACAAGGTAATCAAAATAGGCTGAACACACATAGTCCTAGAGGAAACCAAAGAAACTGGAATAACATGATGTCTCAAAGATTAGGAAGTAATTTTGAGATGATCAACAAAGCTTGCTATGTATGTGGAAGTTTTGATCACCTGCAGTATGATTGTGATTACCATCAGAGAAAGTTTAATAATAAAAAGATGGTAAAACTAGTGTGGAACTATACTCAAAGGGTAAATCACCAAATTTTTTCTAGAATGACTCACCCCAGTCCTAAAAGGAACATGGTTCCAAAAGCAGTATTAATGAAATCTGGCCTAGTATCACTTACTACTGCTAGACCAATTAATACTGCTCAACCCAAAACAAAAATGAATAGAGCAAGACCAATGAAAAATGTTTTTAATAAAGCACATTCAATTGTTAGAAGGCCCATTAACAAAAAAACAACAACTAAAAACAGTAATTTTAATAAGAGGGTTAATACTGTTAGTGATGGCTTGGGTCCCCAAGATTGATCCAAGTCAGTGATGGCTTGGGTCCCCAAAAGAAACTGACTTTCTTACCATATGTGCAGGGAAATCCACAAATAGATTTACAGGACCAAGGAGTGATTGACAATGAATGCTCAAGGCATATGATAGGGAACATGTCCTATCTTACTGACTTTGAAGAAATTGATGGAGGATATTTGCCTTTGGAGGTTATCCAAAAGGAGGGAAAATCATAGGCAGAGGTAAAATCAAAACTAGTAATTTAGATTTTGAGAATGTCTATTTTGTAAGAGAATTACAGTTTAACCTCTTTAGCGTCTCACAAATATGTGACAAAAAGAATAGTTTTCTCTTTAATGACACTGAATGTATTGTTTTATCTCCAAACTTTAAGTTAACTGATGAAAGTCATGTTTTACTTAAGGTTCCATAGAAAGACCATATGCATAGTGTATAATTTAAAGAATAAGAAATTAGTTCTCTGTAAAGGAGTATGTGGTACTAACATATATTGTCGTAATCCTTGCAAATGTGCGCAGTTGAACTTTAGTAAGGTTTGAATGCTAAAGTCTTTGTGATATTTTGTGTATATGGTTCTTGTGTGTGTTGTATATGTTTTTCAAAACTATATAAATTCAACTGGCTAAGGAAAATCTTTAGAGAGGGTTACCTTTAAAACTTTTTGAAAATAATCAAACCTGCGTTGCTTGTCAAAAGGGAAAGCAACATAGAGCTTCTTGTAAGTCCAAAACAGTAAGTTCAATCAGCCAACCTTTACATATGTTGCACATGGATTTGTTTGGTCTAACATTTTTAAAAAGCCTAATAAAAAAGATGTATTGCCTAGTTGTCACAGATGATTATAGTAGGTTTATTTGGGTTTTCTTTCTAGCTACTAAGGATGAGACTAGTGGCATTCTTAAGTTATTTAACTGGAGTAGAAAATCTAATAGATCAAAGGGTTAAGGTAATTAGGTATGACAATAGAACTAAGTACAAGAATAAGGGGATGAATCAGTTTTGTGAGAGAAAAGGCATTAAAAGAGAATTTAGTGTAGCTAAAACTCCTCAACAAAATAGAGTACCTGAGAAGAAAAAATAGAACACTAATTGAGGCTGCTAGGACAATGCTAGCTGATTCTAAACTACCTACTACTTTTTTGGCTGAAGCAGTTAATACTGCTTTCTATGTGCAAAATAGGATATTAGTGACTAAGCCTCATAACAAGACCCCTTATGAAATTTTTTTGGTAGAAAACCAGCTTTAGGCTTTATGAGACCATTTAGGTGTCCTGTTACAATTCTCAATACCATAGATCACTTAGGAAAGTTTGATAGTAAGGCTGATGAAGGATTCTTTATTGGGTACTCAATCAATAGTAAAGCATTTAGAGTATTCAACAGTAGAACAAGGATAGTTTAAGAGAACCTGCATGTCCAATTTAGTGAGAATACACCTAATATTGCAGGAAATGGACCAAATTGGCTTTTTGATATTGATGCACTAACAAAGTCAATGAATTATAAGCCAGTTGTTGCAGGAAATCAGTCTAATGGTAATGCAGGAACAAAAGCATGTAATGATTCAGGTAAAGCTAGAATGGAGACAATACCTAGCAAAGATTACATTCTGCTACCATTGTGGCCTGCTGATCTACCATTCTATCAAAATTCAAAGAGTTCTCCTAATGCTGGATTCAAACCTTCAAGAGATAATGAAAAGAAGGATACCGAGGAACCAGGAAAAGAAGGTGGTGATCCAAGTAATAAGAATGATAGTGTTAACAACACTAACAATATTAATACTGTTAGTGATGGAAATAGCACTAACAATGTTAATATTGTTAGTTCAACTGTTAATACTGCTGGCATAGAAGTTAATGCTGTAATTAGTAATACAAGCATTGAACTTCCAAATGATCTAAATATGCATGAATTGGAAGATATTGTGTATTCAGATGATTATGAAGATGTTGGTGCAGAGACTGATATGAATAATTTAAATAGATTTATGCCTGTCAGTCCTATTCCAAGTACAAGAATACACAAAGATCATCCAGTTGAACAAATTATTAGAGACTTGAATTCAGCACCTCAAACAAGAAGAATGACAAAGAATTTGGAAGAACATGGTTCGTTTAGTTCAGTTCTGCAAAGAACAAACCATAAAGACTTTCAAAATTTCTTATTTGCTTTCTTTATATCACAAGAAGAACCCAAAAAGGTAATTCATGCATTGAATGATCCAAACTGGATAGAAGCTATGCAGGAAGAGCTTCTATAATTCAAGCTACAAGAAGTTTGGAGTTTAGTAGATTTACCAAATGGAAAAAGGGCTATTGGCACTAAATGGGTCTTTAGGAATAAAAAGGATAAAAGAGGAATTGTGATTAAAAATAAAGCAAGATTAGTTGCTCAAGGATACACACAAGAAGAAGGGATTGATTATGATGAAGTATTTGCCCCTGTTGCCAGAATTGAAGCAATTTGGCTTTTTTTAGCCTATGCCTCATTTAAAGACTTTGTGGTGTACCAGACGGATGTCAAGAGTGCTTTTCTTTATGGTAAGATTAAAGAGGAAGTCTATGTTTGTCAACCACCAGTATTTGAAGATCTAGACTTTCCTGATAGAGTATACAAAGTAGAAAAGGCACTTTATGGACTACATCAAGCTCCTAGAGCTTGGTATGAAACCTTGTCAACTTATTTGTTGGACAATGGGTTTCAGAGAAGAAACATAGACAAGAATTTATTTATCAGAAGGGACAAAGGTGATATTCTGTTAGTTTAAGTCTATGTAGATGATATCATACTTTGCTCTACAAAGAAGTCATTATGCACAGAGTTTGAGAAGATGATGCATAAGAAGTTTCAAATGAGTTCTATAGGTGAACTCATATTCTTCTTAGGACTGCAAGTAAAGTAGAAGGAAGATGGGATTTTTATCAGTCAAGACAAGTATGTGACTGAGATTTTGAAGAAATTTGGTTTTTTTGATGTCAAGACAACAAGCACACCTATGGAACCTCAAAAGCCTTTGCTCAAGAATGAAGATGGTAAAGAAGTGGATGTCCATTTATATAGATCAATGATTGGTTCATTGATGTATCTTACTTCTTCAAGACTTGATATTATGTTTGTAGTGTGTGCTTGTGCAAGATACCAAGTCAATCAAAAAATGTCACATCTTCATGTTGTGAAAAGAATTTTTAGATACTTAAAAGGTCAACCTAAATTGGGCCTTTGGTATCCAAAAGATTCACCTTTTGATTTGGTTACATACACTGATAGTGATTATGTTAGAGGAAGCTTGGATAGGAAGTCTACAACAGGAGGTTGTCAATTTCTTAGGTGCAGATTGATTTCATGGCAGTGCAAGAAGCAGACTGTGGTTGCTAATTCCACAACAGAGGCTGAATATGTAGCTGCTTCAAGTTGCTGTGGCCAAGTGCTTTGGATTTAAAATCAATTGTTGGATTATGGATATAACTTTATGCATACAAAGATCTATATTGATAATGAGAGTACTATATGCATAGTTAAGAACCCTGTTTTTCATTAAAAAACAAAGCACATTGAGATTAGACATCACTTTATCAGAGATTCCAATGAAAAGAAGCTAATTCAAATAATCAAGATTCATACTAACAAGAATGTTGCAGATTTTCTTACAAAAGCATTTGATGTAAGTAGATTTCAATATCTGATTGCCAGTATTGGAATGCTCAATCTATAAAGTCCTGATTAAGAAAATGGTGAGGTAAAAGAATAGAGAGAATTTGTGAGTTGAAAAACAGAAAGAGAGATATGTGATAAAAATAGACAGAGTGATTTAGTGAGTAAAAGAATTGAGAGAATTTGTGAGTTGAAAAACAAAAAGAGAGCTGTGTGATATAAAAACAAACATAGTGATTTGGTAAGTAAAAGAATTGAGAGAATTTGTAAGCTGAAAAACAGAAAAAGAGTTGAATATAGCAAAAACAGACAGAGAGAATTGTAAACAAAAAGAATTGAGAGAAAGAAAAAACAGACAGAGAGAATTGTGAGCTAAAAGAATTGAGAGAAATCAAAAATAGTCAGAGAGCTTTTATGAGTTAAAATACTAATTTGATGATGAAAAAGCTAATTAGAAAGGAATTGAAGTTAATGCTGGTGATTCAAAGTTAATGCTGCTAGGCATAAACTTACTGTTGCTAGGGAATGTAAATGTTGCTAGGCATAACTTACTACTGTTGGTTGTAAGTTAATGTTGCTAGGTTTAACTTACTGCTGAGTTACTACTGCTAGTTAAAAGTTAATGCTGCTAGGCAAAACTTACAACCGCTGGTGAACGTTAATGCTGTTGAGGGTAGTTTCATAAATACTTCGATTAAGGGTTTCATTCAATCATTTAATCGATTTCAATCTTTCGTATACTCTCTAATCATAAACCCTAACTCAATTTCATCATTTATCATCAAAACCCAACACAATGACGACCCTACAATTTGTTGATACTCATAATTTAGTCGCGTTTTTGACTAAATCTATTGAAACTGAAGGATTTAAGCAGATAGTGGATTTTTTGAATGCAAGTTCTATAAAGTATGCTTTAACCGTCAATACTACTATATATACATCATGCATTGAACAGTTTTGGTCTACTGTCAAGGCGAAAACGGTTAATGGGGAAGTTCAGTTACAAGCCCTAGTGGATGGAAAGAAGATCATCATAACTGAAGCAACTGTAAGAAGAGATCTTCAACTGGAAGATGCTAATGGTGTTGATTGTCTGCCAAATGCTACAATTTTTGAACAGCTTACACTCATGGGGTATGAAAAACTTTCACAAAAGCTTACTTTCTATAAGGCATTCTTCTCTCCCCAATGGAAATTCCTTATTCATACCATTTTGCAATGCCTAAGTGCTAAGACTACTGCATGGAATGAATTTAGTAGCACTATGGCCTCTGTAATTATCTGTTTAGCCACAAACCAAAAGTTCAACTTTTCCAAGTATATTTTTGAAAGCATGGTGAAGAACTTGGATAATGCTGTCAAATTCTTGATGTATCCAAGATTTGTACAAGTCTTTTTGAATAATCAACTAGAAGGAATGGCAACTCACAATAGGATTTATATTGCACCCTCTCACACAAAGAAGCTTTTTGCTAACATGAGAAGGCAAGGAAAAGACTTTTCTAGTAGAGTAACACCATTATTTCCAATAATGGTGGTTCAAGCTCAAGAAGAAATGGGTGAAGGTTCAGCAATGCCAACTGATCCCCATCACACACCCATCATTACTCAACCATCATCATCTCAACCCCAAAGGAAACAAAAATCAAGAAGGCCTAAGGAGAAGGACACTAAGATTCCTTAGTCTAGTGTTCCTAGTGATCCTATAAATATAACAGATGAGGCTGTCAATGAGGAGCCTAGTATGCAACTTAAGGAATTGATGGATTTTTGTACCAAATTGCAACAAAGAGTGCTTGACCTGGAGAAAAAAAGATACTACTCAGCTATGAGTTACAAGTTTAATGAAGAGAGCCAAAGAAGTTAATAGAGAGGAATGAGGGTCAAGAACTCATAAGCTCAAAAGATTATACAGGGTTGGTAGATCTAGAAGAGTAGTATCCTCTGAAGAAGAAAGTTTGGGTGATCAGAAGGATGCATCCAAACAGAGGAGGATACATGACATTGATGCTGATAAAGACATTTACTTGGTCAATGTTCACAAAGATGAAGATATTTTTGGATTAAATGATCTTGAAGGTGATGAGATAGTTGTTGAAAGTGAAGTTGCTGATAAAGATGTAAATTTAAGTGTTGATGAAGTTACATTGGCTCAAGCACTTGCAGCTTTGAAAAGTGCAAAAGTTTAGGAAAAAGGGGATGTTATTAAAGAGCCAAGTGTACCAGTTAGTGCTGCTTCAACAAAGGTTAGTAACTGTTTGTTCATATACACAACAACTGCTGCTACAACAATTACAGCTGTTAGCTCAAGACCTAGAGCAAAAGGGATTGTTTTTCATGAACAAGAGCAAGCTCCTACACTAATAGTTTTTTCACAACAACCAACACAGGTCAAGGATAAGGGTAAAGGCAATTTGGTTAAAGAAGAACCCGTGAAGAAAATGTCTAAGAAAGAGCTACTCAATCTTGATAAAGAACTTGCTTTCAAGCTACAAGCTAAAAAAGATGAAAAAGAAAGGCTTGTCAGAGAAAAAGCTCAAAAACTTAAAGAAGCTAACATAGCTTGGGATGATATTCAAGCTAAAGTTAAAGCTGATTATCAACTGGCTCAAAGACTACAAGCTCAAGAGCAAGAAGAGTTATCTGATGCAGAAAAGGCTACATTATTTATACAACTCTTAGAGAAAAGAAGAAAACACTTTGCAGCAAAAAGAGCAGAAGAGAAAAGGAACACACCACCAACAAAAGCTCAGCAAAGGAGTTTCATGTATACTTACCTGAAAAACATGGAAGGATGGAAGCCCAAAGACTTAAAGAATAAATCCTTTGCAAATATTCAAGACTTATTTGACAAAGCTATGAAGAGGGTAAACACCTTTGTAGCTTATGGACTCTACAGAATTGGTGAAGAGAGTTCCAAGAAAGCTGAAGTAGAATAAGAGACAGCACAAGAACAGATCAAAAGAGAGCAGGTAAAGCTCTGAACAAGAAAGCTCTAAGAGCAAAAAGGTGAGATGTTGATTAAGAAACCGCTAGAGCTTAGAAATTTATGGAAATCATTTCAGATTGATGGAGATGATGTAATTATTGAAGCTACACACTTATCTAACTAAATATCTAACGTTGTTAGGACTACATGTCTACAAAAAAGGGAAGACAAGCTATTTCTAAATTTATAGAGAGATGGTAATTCTCACGATTATTAACTTTTTGGAAAGATGCTTGAATAACTTTGACAATGAATAGTTGAAGTTTTTTTTAGTATCAGTCAATGTAAGAGTTAAGAAGACAAAGCCAGTGTATTACAAGGATATTTCTTACATCTTTATTTGATGTACCATGTTTTTGAATATCCATCTGAAAGATAGTGTACTGGAAAGAATCAACAAGAGGTTAGTTAAAGTGTTGAATTGGAAGCTGTATGTTTTTGTGGAGTTCTTGTGTGACAATGCAAAACATACTTTAATTATACTGTTGGTTTGAGAACGATGTATCCACTTACAAAGAAACACTACATCAGATGTTCAATGATGTGAAGCTCCAGTTGATTATGAGTGTGAAATGGCCTTTGCAGCTTCTTCAGATTTATTGGTCACAGAACAGCTTAAGGAAAAGGTATGTACCTTTAATGAAGTGTTTGGAAGCAATCCTCTTGGTGATTGTTGAGCTTTTCATAAAGAATTTGATGATTTTTAAGATAAATATCAAGTTTTAGGGGTAGGTTTATTGGGATTTAAAGCTCTTCTTAAAGTTACTGCTTCTCAAGGTTATTAGTTATGTCTGCTAGATTAAATTAGTGTTGTTAGTAATCTTAATAAAAAAAAATATTTTAAGTCGTTAGTATGCTAGTTACTTCTTAAGTAGTATAAGTTACTACTGCTAGTGTATATTACTACTGCTAGTAATGTTAGTACTGCTAGAGTAAAGTTAGTACTGCTAGTGTAACTTAGTACTGCTGGTGAAGATTGAAGAAAACTTTCTAAGTAGTTAATGCTGCTTGTACACAGTTAGTGCTGCTGGTACAAAAGTTACTACTGTTGGTGTTGAAAGTTAATGCTGCTGGTATAAAAGTTACAACTGCTGAAAGATTACAACTGCTGAAAGGATAAAGACTGCTCAGAGAAAAGATAAAGATTGCTTATGGGATATGTATGAGATATTTTTGTAAAAGATACGTATAAGTTATTTGTTTAGAAGATCATGATAACTTAGGAAAATATTGTAATCCCATTAGGACTCCTTGGTGTATAAAAGGAGGTCCTAGGGTATAGAGTTCTATGTATCAAAGTACCAAAAATGAGTCATAGAGTTGTTCATAGCTTCAAGGTTTTGTAACCCTAATACTAGGAGAGTATTCGTATTATTTGTAATAATAATATTGGAGCTTTTATTGTTGAATTAAATTGTGTTCTTGTGTTACTGTTTCATTGAAGAATTCTTCTTATATTAAAGATTAGATTCCGCATAATCTTTAGTATTATCAAACAAAGTTTCTATCATAAGTTGTGTAGGATTTATCTTGCATAACTAAACCTTACACAAGCTAAGGAATTCAAGATCCATTGAAGTGGGATCAACAAATTTATAAGACCAAGTTCCTCACCCTGGGGAGCTCTGGTTTTGTTCGTCAAGAAGAAGGATGGATCATTTCGGATGTGTATCGACTATAGAGAGTTGAATAAGCTGACGGTGAAGAACCGTTATCCGCTTCCAAGAATCGATTGTTTATTTGACCAACTGCAAGGGTCAAGTGTCTACTCGAAGATTGACCTAAGATCGGGTTACCATCAACTTAGAGTTCGGGAAGAAGATATTTTAAAGACTGCATTTAGGACTCGTTATGGTCATTACGAGTTTCAAGTTATGCCATTTGGTTTGACCAACGCACCGGCGGTATTTATGGATCTCATGAATCGGGTGTGCAAATCATATTTGGAAAAGTTTGTGATACTTTTTATTGACGACATTTTGATCTACTCAAAGAGCAAGCAAGAGCATGAAGAACACCTTAAGTTAATTTTAGAATTGCTTAGGAATGAGGAGTTGTATGCTAAATGTTCAAAGTGTGAATTTTGGATTCCCAAAGTATAATTTTTTGGTCACGTGATTGATAGTCAAGGCATTCACGTGGATCCGGCCAAGATCGAATCTATTAAAGATTGGGCATCTCCTAAGACTCCAGCGGAGATTCGTCAATTTTTAGGTCTTGCCGGCTACTACTAAAGATTTATTAAAGGTTTTTCAAAGATTGTCAAGCCGATGACCAAGATAACTTAGAAGAGTGTGAAGTACGGATGGGGAGATGAGGAGGAAGAAGCATTTCAATTGTTGAAGCAAAAATTATGTAGCGTGCCAATTTTGGCTTTGCCCGAAGGAACTGAGAACTTTGTAGTTTATTGCGACGCTTCACATAAAGGTTTGAGTGTTGTGTTAATGCAAAAGGAGAAGGTTATAGCTTACGCTTCTCGACAACTGAAGATTCATAAGAAGAATTATACAACTCATGACTTGGAGTTAGGAGTTGTAGTGTTCGCCCTAAAGATTTGGAGACACTACTAGTATGACACCAAGTGTACCATGTTCATTGATCATAAAAGCTTGCAACACATCCTTAATCAAAAGGAATTGAACATGAGACAACGACGTTGGTTGGAGTTGCTTAGTGATTACGATTGCAAAATTCGTTATCACCCGAGAAAGGCGAATGTAGTGGCAAATGCTTTGAGCCGAAAAGAAAAGATCAAGCCATTATGAGTTTGAGCCTTAGTTATGAATATTGGTTTGAACCTTCCTGTGCTAATTTTGAACGCTCAAACCAAGGAAAGGAAAGCAAAAAAATCAAAACTGAAGACTTAGAATGTATGATTAAGAAACTTAAACCCTGTGCACACGGAACATTATGTTTGAAAAACATAAGTTGGTTACCATGCTTTGGTGACTTAAGATCCTTAATTATACACGAGTCGCATAACTCGAAGTATTCAATCCATCCAGGTTCTGACAAGATGTACCATGACTTGAAAAAATTGTATTGGTGGCCCAACATGAAAGCAGATATTGCCACCTAAGTCAGCAAGTGTTTGACATGCTCGAAGGTCAAAGCTGAACACCAGAAACCATATGGTTTGTTGGTACAATCTGAGATACCTTAGTGGAAATAGGAGAAAATCACTATGGATTTTATCATAAAGCTACCTAAGACGTTAAGTGGTTACGATACCATTTGGGTGATTGTTGATCGTCTTACCAAATCTGCTCACTTTTTTCCAATGAAAGTAACTGATACGATGGAAAGATTGGCGAGAATTTACTTGAAAGAAGTGGTCTCAAGGAATGAAGTGCCGGTCTCTATCATATCTGATTGTGATAGCAAATTTACATCACATTTCTGGCAGTCACTCCAGAAGGCTTTGGGTACTCGTTTAGATATGAGTACGGCTTACCATCCGCAGACCAATGGTCAAAGCGAGAGAACCATTCAAACTCTTAAAGATATGTTACGCGCCTGCGTAATAGATTTTAGAAATGGTTGGGATAAGCATTTACCGCTAGTAGAGTTCTCATATAACAATAGTTATCATACTAGCATCAAGGCTGCACCATTTAAAGCACTCTATGGTCGCAAGTGTCAACCACCTATTTGTTGAGCCGATGTAGGAGATGTTTAGCTCACTGGCCTAGAAATCGTTCATGAAACTACCAAGAAGATCGTGCAAATTAAAAGCAGAATTCAAGCCACGAGTGATCGTCAAAAGAGTTACGCCGATGTGAGGCGTAAGCCTTTAGAATTTCAAATGGGAGACAAAGTCATGTTTAAGGTTTCACCTTGGAAAGGGGTTATCCATTTTGGCAAACAGGAGAAGTTGAACCCGAGGTATATTGGACCTTTCAAGGTATTAGCAAAAGTAGGAACCGTTGCTTATAGAATCAAACTTCCTCAACAATTAAGCAACGTTCATAGCACGTTTCATGTGTCTAATTTGAAGAAATGTTTGTCCGATGAATCGCTCGTAATTCTGTTGGATGAGATCCATATTGATGACAAGTTACATTTCGTAGAAGAACCCGTGGAAATATGGACCGAGAGGTCAAGCGGTTGAAGCAAGGCCGCATTCCTATTGTCAAGGTTCGATGGAACTCTAGGAGAGGCCCAGAGTTTATGTGGGAACGCGATGATCAATTTCAGAAGAAGTATCCGTACCTGTTCGCAAACCCCGCACCTTCGTCAAATACCACGACTTGAGCTTTGGGGACAAAACTCTTTTAACGGAGGAAGACTGTGACAACCCACAAATTCAGGTCATTTTACGTCAATAAACTCAAACTATTCACTTTGAATTTTTACGTGTTTACATTTAATTTCAACCGTTATGCTAAATCGCGTAAACTAAAAATCAGCAATTAACATAAACCGGCATTAAACAAATAAAAGTTTACGTCAAACAAGTGTTATATAATTATTTTGAAGATAATTTATAACTTTTCGTATTTTATTTTTACATGTTACGTAAAACGTTTACGTTTCGCGTTTTGAGCCTTCATGCATGCATGTAAACTCCACCACCTTTCTACACTTAGCCAAATACCCACAATATTTATACCTTATAAAAAATTAAATATTTCCCTCTCCCATTTTTACTTATATGGACCGACCCCATATAGGTATTAGATACAAAATACCATAAAATCCTATACTACACTAAATCA
This sequence comes from Tanacetum coccineum, assembly GCA_026074375.1. Classification (NCBI taxonomy): domain Eukaryota; kingdom Viridiplantae; phylum Streptophyta; class Magnoliopsida; order Asterales; family Asteraceae; genus Tanacetum; species Tanacetum coccineum. The sequence goes on from BQNB010032052.1 coordinate 39,377, forward strand.
ATACCAACTCTTCCAACTATCTTACACATTCTTACACAATTACTTACACACACAAACATTCCCCACAACTTTACTAATCACTTTATAAAACCCACTCCAATCATAGCAATAACCCACAGCCCCCTTGCTACTAATAATGGTCTGGTGTAAGATTATGTCTCTCTAGTATATTTTACTCTTTCACATATACATACCACTAGCAAATACTCTCACTTCATAACTTGAAAAATAACAAGATTTCTCTTATTTTTCCTCCTAATGCACACATGGCTAAATAATCCAAGAAACAAAAATTAATAGTTTTTCATTTCCGTTGATATTTTCAAGCAGACAAGTGTTGTTCTAAGGGTTTCTATACTAAGGTGTTTTGAGTTGATTTCCAAGTTGGTTTTCAAGTTTTAAGAAGGGGTTATCAAAGATTTAATTAGGGTTTTCATTATTCAAGTTGGGTTTTGAATTAAGTTTTTGGGTTAAAAATTCAAAGCCTACAGTTTCATTTTGTTTCGTAAGCATTTGTACAGCATTACTCTTTTTACTCTTTTGATTTTCATATATTTTGATTATGTTTATACATATTTTTATACTTACATAATATATTTATGTGCATGAACATCATGATTATTAAGTTATATCACCAACTAGTAGATTTTATAAATGTTTGCAAAGAAATCAAGAACAACAATTACTTATATGATTATTAAGCATGTTATCAAGTTTGTTATTCATAAACTAGTTTAAAATAGTTTTATAAATTATTTCATGTTTTATTCTTATTAGGAAGTGTTGGATGGGATTTGGTTAAGTTTTGGATGTGTTGATTGTGGAAGAGGTTGAAGTGGTTAGATTAGAGGTTGTTGTTTTGTAAAAATGAGGTTAAAATTATAGTTTTAAAGTGTATAAAATGCCCCTAAGGACTGTCGGTTTTAAACATAATGGTATGGATTTTTCAACCAGTTAAAACCTTAATAATATGTTAGTACATCTTAATAAATTCCGTGTATATAAGAACGCGAAAAAACAAATGTAAAACGAAGAAGTTATGGTCAAAATAAGATTTTAAACAATACCGGCAAATCCAGTTTTTTTGGCGAATCTGGCAGAATTTGATTTCGTAATTTTAACCCTTTTCGAGTCCGAACCGGCTTAAGTATAAAACTAAAAACTTGCTCGAATGATTTTTCGGTTAAGTAAAGCATGTTTTGAAGCCAAAAAAAAAAAAAAAAAAAAAAAAAAAAAAAAAAAAAAAAGAAAAAAAAATAGTGTTTAAACGGCTTGTAGAGTTATTCTAACAAAACTTTGGATATTTTTTTTCGGAAAATGATCCATGAAATTCATGCTTACTTTTTAAAAAGTTTCAAGACTTGTGTTTTTAGGATAGTAATTTAGGTTTTCAACACGTTTTTCGAGTTCCGTTTGGACTATAAAAACTTTAGAAAATAATATAGCATCACTTATATAATATTTTACACGTTTTAGAATTCTATTACATATTATTTTTATAAGTAAGCTAGGTCTTATATACCTATATATCATAATATATCATATATACCTATTATATTATATATTATATATTATATCTATATATATATATATTTATATAATATATATTGTCATTGTTAAAAATATTAAGAAACTTAACGAAATCAGTATGTTATTTATAAGTTATGACTAAAACTATTAGGTGTGTTGATATAACAAGTAAAATTATAGGTGCATTGTTCTATATTTTCAATATGGTTATTTTAAATCGACTTTATAATTTAATAGGTCGACATACCGGTCGCTTTGCGAAGATTTCCTTTTTGATTTTTTCTAAAAAATCAAATTCATTCACTTAAGGTGAGTTTATAGCCCACCCCCCCCCCCCCCCCCCCCCCCCCATTACTTTACTTGTTAACATGGCTGTACAAATCTCCGGGTTCGATACATGCCTTGTTTTTACGTTTGGACACAAGTAACTCCTTTTCACATATTACGAGTTCGCCTAAGTAGTGATAACCCAATATGACCAATTCATGAACTTTTAATTACTTTTGTGTAAGCGGTGTGTGATTAAATTGATCTAATTTGGGATTGACATCCCGTTCGGGTAAGTCATGCTTACTAGCTTTTTTCGGCATATTACGACCGGACTAATGGACGTATACCATATCGGATTTTAGATGTTACGAGTTGACGGGCACATTAATTGCATGAATTTACACACATACATTGTTGTAGCGTCAGTGTCATGAGCTTAGTGCAATCGTAATTACATTTTGTGATTTTGTTAGGTGTTAATTATTTCCACCATTGAACTCATTGCGGTCTACAATTATACTTACTTAAAAACCTCATGAATTTCTCCCAACTTATGTTGACGTTTTAAAGCATGTTTTTCTCAGGTTAGTAACTGCATGCTACTTGGTTAGCATTTTGGAGCATCATATTGAGTCACATTTTGCGGTCTCACATCACGAAAGATTTACTGCATTACTTTTGAACATTTGGTTATGTATTAAAATCTTTTTACGGTTTTCCGATTGTGAAATCTTGTGCATGGTGTTTTTGTATAAGTCTTTTGAATTGAAATCAGACGTTATATTTCTACGGACTCAATATAGAGGTCGTTCTCATTATCATTTTGTGCTTATGTATTATGAAGTAATGCCCCCGGTTACCATTTCGCTGCGACATATTTTGGGGGGATGTTACAAAAATGCCTTTATTTATCTTACCAACACTTATAGATACCCGAAAGTTTTTACTGCAGAAATATATTAAAACTTAAAGTATACAATCAAATAGAATACATGTTTTATAATGTAAAAAAATTAATAGTTAACAATACAGTAAATCTAACATGTCACCAAATATTTCAACAATAGTAAAAAATACAAAAACTACTAGTATTAGTAATTATTAATTCTATATTTAACCTTAAATGTGTCTTTTTATACGGAGCAAATAATGTCACGGTTTCCCACTTACAATACGCGGATGATACCATATTTTTCAGAGAATGAAATAAAGAGAATGCTAAATCTCTCATGTGCATCCTTAAATGTTTCAAAGGGGTATCCGGATTAAAGGTGAACTATAACAAAAGCAAGATCTACGATATAAGAGTCAACGAGGGTATAGGGTGCTGGATTTAGGAAATTCTGTTTATGTACTTGGGTCTACCATTTTTTGAGAACATGAGGCGGGTGAATGCATGGGGTCCCATGGTGGAAATTTTTTTAAAAAGGCTTGCGGATTGGAAAGCAAAAACGATGTCGTTTGGGGGTCGTCTAACATTGATAAAATCAGTTCTATGTAGCTTGTCATTGTATTATTTCTCGATGTTTCACGTGCCTTTGAATGTTATAGAAAGTCTTGATTTGACTTTGAGGATGAATCTTATGAATTCTAAGTGTGGGAGTAGAGGGAACATCAATGGTAGAATCCAAGTTGTTGTAGTATATACAAGGACTGTACATCTACTAGAGGTTATCCTTATGCTTATAAAAGGATCTCTAGGAAGATATTAGAACATATAGAACAAACATAGAAAAACACTAAGTTGAGAATTGTTAGTATTGGTAATAGTGGGGGTTGGGTGATGTTAGGGCATTGGGAGGGGGTGTCGGGTGGCGGGGTGTGGAGTGATATCATAAGGATTGGTGAGGAGATTAATGGAATAAAGATAGATTTTTCTTCGTATTGTATCAGGGTGTTGGGGGACGGGAAAGATATTAGGTTTTGGGTAGATAGGTGGGTAGATAATCGAAGACTATGTGATAGATTTCCTAGGTTTTATCATTTAGATAGGAGAAAGGAGGGTAGCGTGTGGGATAAGGAGTCGTGGGTTAATGATATGTGGTGTTGGGAATGGGAATGGGGCATTAGAGGTAGAGTAAGTAAGGAGCTTGATGATCTTCTAGGTGTGGTGCAAAATGTTGTTGTGTATTCTAATTGGAGGGATAAATGGAGATGGTTGTTTGGTGAAGACGGTGAGTTTACGGTTAGAGAGTTAGCAAAATTGGCGGAGGAGAAGATTCTTCAAGTGGAAAATAGAGGGCATGAGACGCTTTGGAATAGATTAGTTTTTAAGAAAGTTAACATTTTCGTGTGGAGGGCGTTAAAAGGGAGACTTCCGGTTTGAGTGGAGCTTAATAGAAGAGGAATTAATTTGGATTCGGTTCTTTGTCAATGTTGCAAAAACATCGTGAAAAAGTGTGCTCATTGCGTGGTCACTTGTAACTTAGCAATGAGTGTGTGGGTAAAAGTATTCAATTGGTGGAACGTGGGGAGTGTTAATGCGTTCTCTATTGATGAATTATTTGCATCTAATGGAGGTGTTAATGTTCCAATCTTTTTATCTCGTGTTTGGCAAGCGGCTATTTGGACTTCTGGGTACTTCATTTGGAAAGAAAGAAATGTTCGCGTGTTCGGTAAAAAAAATTCAAGCACTAATAAGATTATTCAAGATATTCAACTCAAAAGTTTCGAATGGATGGTAAGAAGATCAAATAAATATATAAAGAGTTAGACTGACAACAATGGTTGTGGAAACCATTAAAGATTCAACTACATTAACATGCTATTTTGTCTGATGCTAATAACTGTACAGGTCTGCTGCAAATTAATTTGTGACTGTGTTTATGTACCTGTTGCAAATAAGTGATGAGGGTCTGCTGTAATTTAATCTGTGATTGTGTTTATGTGCCTGCTACAAGCAAGTGTTGAGGGTCTGCTGCAATTTCTGTTGGGTCATTACTATTTGATTGTCAAATTGTGGTCTCAAGCATATATTTGCCACATACAAGTGTGTATATGGTTGCTATTATTTTATTATGTATATGCCTACCATTCATTTGGTTTTTTTATGGTGGGTCATGGATTGGTCGGGATGTGGGGTGTATTTTGTTGTGATGTATGTCTTAAGCCTTTTGTCTTTAGAGTATGGGATGTGATACGGGATAATAGTCAAAAGGAATCTTTTCTTTATGGGAAAACCAGTACAAGTGTTTCGAGAAAACAAAATCAAAGTAAGAAAATGTCCTTATTCAGGAGTAAAGTCCCGTGATATGTTTTAGAGAGATATATATTAATTTATTTGTTGTAAGTGTAATTTGAGTGGATACTTGTGTTTTGTGATATTTTTAAATGATAAAAGATAGAAGAGGGAGAGGGTGTTTCAATGGTTGAAGGAGAGTTGATGAAAGAGATAAAAAGAGTGTTTTTTATGACATGGAGCTGATGCGGCGAGGGAAAACCCTCAACCAAACCCTCCACCCTTTGAGCATCTCCAATGTTAACACTAAAAATTTGCACTAAAATAGTGTAAAAAGAGCATCTTTATAGCATATACTTGCACCAAATAAAAGTTGCTCCGATGTAAATCTTTGCACTAAACATTTTTAACTATTATAAAGTACACGTCGACACTATCAATAAGATAAATACTTAGAATAACATATATCAATATTAAGCTCATTGTATACGTATCGACGTAAGACTTATAAAAATATAGTTTATAAAAATTAGATTTTATTTTTTTAGCTACGTATTAAACGTTTAACAAATATGTAGAGTTTTAATAAGATGAATAGTAATGGCGTGAAATATAATGTAGCACTATATTTAGTGTTTTACTATTCTTAGCATTAATTTAGTGTCAAGTATAGTGCTAACATTCGAAAAGATTTTTGACACCTTTTGACACTAAAATAGTGCAAAAAACATTTTTAGTGCCAACATTGGAGATGCTCTTAAGCTTGGTTTGGTATTTTTCTCTTTGTATACACATAATGGTGTGTTTTGTGTCTTGGGACCCGTCTTTTTTAATTGTGTTGTTAATTAGATGGGTTGTCTTTTCTTTTGTATTTGTATCTTGTTGTTTTGGTTCCGTAATATAATTGTTGCCTTTCTAAAAAAAATTGTATCCTTGTTCCTACAAACTACCAACACTTGTATCGGTTTCTTTTTTCCCTACAACAATCTTCCGACGCAGTCACCAACAAAATGAAAATGTAAAACTGCAGAGTTGTGCTAAACTGGTTCGACCCGAGTCAGTTGAAACCCAACGATTCAATCTGGTTCTTGCATAAGCAAAAAGTTGGCCCCCTTCAGCTTAACGTTTAATCTAGTTCCGATCCAACAGGTTGAATCAATATGGCAAGATTACAAGCCCTTTGATTTAAATATGTATAAGTACGATGTTTTTATTAAATACATCAAATAATGAATCTTTCAATTGTATGTATAAATGGTTGGTATCATGTTAAGACAGCTCTTAATTTGCCTATTTAATACACACAATAAAACAATTTAATAAGTGGTTTATTGATAAGTAAAAAACCAGATTGACGCACGCCAAAAAATTAAAGCAAATTATATACTTTTGAACTAAGGGCAGGTTTGGTAGAACGAATTTAGACAAAAGAAATGGAAAACGATTTTTTTTTCCCTTGTTTGGTTCGTTGGACTAAGTGCGCTATTATGTATTAAGTGCGTTATTTTTATGTGTTTGGTTAGGTGATGATCACTACGCGTCTAAAGGCGGTGGTAAGGTGACGTGTTAAAAGCCGATGTGACGCTAAAGTGTAAAGTCTTGATCGGTGGCCATTACACCTAGCCTAATAGATTTTGCAACACAAATGTCAAATCTCCTCGTATTTCCCTTTAATTTAGCCAGAATATACATTTCGTTGTTACACATACAAGTTTACTAGAAGACCTTTGATACGACTGAATCACAAAGAATGAAAATGTAGTTAAAAATGAAATTGATGAGAAAGAGAATCAAACCCAAGGGGATTGATTCGTCTTTTTGGTGCCATTTGAGAATCAGTACGATAAAAATCATTCCCGTGTTTGGTTATGTAATGTTGTGAAACAGAAATGAAATTGATTATGAATTTTCATTTTCAATCATATACAGTTTGTTTAATTATATCACACTAGTAGGGTATCCGTGCGTTGTGGCGGACCGACAGGTACTTTATAATTAAAATTTCCGACGACCAATATTTTGTGATTGTATGTTTTTCGTGACAAATGCGGATAGTACTAGAGAGTTAATAGGTAGACTCTTGTTTCTTACGATAATAATGTAACAAGAGGCGTTTGTTAACAAGAAAGCATGAAAATGAGAAAGATGACATAAACCACGATAAAGAGAAAAGTATAAAACATATGACCATTACGTTTGAAAAATTAAGACGATATTATTAAGTCGGTTTTTTTTTTTGTAATAGGAGTAGTCGTTCAGAAGTTGGCTTTTAATAAGGGTGGGGTTAAGTGATTACATTTGGGTGGGGAGGGTGGCTTGTCACTTTTTTTGTGGTGGGTCAGTATGGTGGGGGGTGCAGGGCTGCTGGTGGTGTTGGGGGGAGGGTGGTGAGTGGGTGGGGGATGGGTGGCGGTGGGGTGGGGCACTGGGTGTGGTTGGGGAGTCGTGGAGGTTTGGTGGGGGGGGGTGGGTGTGCATGGTGGGTGTTTGTGTTATGGGGGGGGGCTGGAGGGAATGTTGGGATGGGTTGGGGTGGGGGGGGGGGGAGGTGGGAGTGGTTGCGGTGGGGGGGTGTTGGTGGTTGTAGTTTCGTGTGGTGGGGGGCAATAGTGATGGGGGTGGGTTGGTTGGGGTGTTGCGGTTGCATGGTAGGGTGTGGGGGTTTGTTGCACCCCACCCATGTGTTGGGGTTAGGGGAATTGTTGGGGTTGTGGGGGCCCGCTCCCCCAGTTAGCCCCCAAACTAGACAGTGGGGGGGTCAACAAACGGCCCACTACATTAGTTAGTAGCTTTCATCATTTGTATAATTTGTTTTATTAGCTGTATTTTTCATGTAATTGTATTTTATTAGTTACATTAATTGTAGGTGCTTAAATTAGTTTGTAGCTTTTATCATTTGTAGAATTTGTTTTATTAGTTGCATATTTCATGTAAGGGATGTTTTCTTAGTTATATTAATCGTAGGTTTTTAAATTAATTACTAACTTTCATTATTTGTATCATTTGTTTTATTAATTGTATTTTTCATGTAGGGAGGGTTTTATTAGTTAGAATAATTGTAGATGTTTAACCTTACAAGTTTTAAGGTTACAATACATTCAATGTTACAAATGTTACAGGTGTTGATAGAAAAATCCATAAAAGGCAAGTTGTGTTGTCTTAATCTTTTTAAATTTAAATACCCTTTTTATAGGAAGTATCAAATATATTATCACACGTACTAATACTAATTATGAGTATGTTATTATCATACATACTAATTATGAGTATGTTATTTTGTCCTTTTCTGACAGCCTTTTAGTGGGCTCATTTTGGTTCAACAAACACAACAGCCCAACTTAATTTCTCAGTCCAAGCCCAAGTGCTTAGTTCGATTATCTAATTACAAAATCATTTCGTTAAATCACACTATAATAAATTAATTTTATGCATGAGTCACATATCTTAGTTGCAGTACACGTGCACATTGTTGTCAGACAATATTCAAATGTCACATTAATTTTACCTGTCCTATTTTTCACCAATCCAAATTTATTGTCGTTGGAGAAGAAAAATTCTTTCATGATAAAACCTAACTGTCTCTTTTGGATTACTTATATTCTTGGACCCTGACTATTAACTTAAAAAAAACACCACACTTTTATTCTTGGGCCCTCTTATTTACATGTTGGGCCTCCAGTACTTCAATTAAAAATACCAAGACAACAAAAACATACAACTATAAAAGTTAACACCTTTCGATATCAAGCTAGCCCTCGCCGCAACGCGCAGGCAATATGCCCCCTCGTTATAAACTAATATAGAAAATATAGATTATTTGAAACCAAGAACAACAAATTTACAATTAAGAAAGCATGATATGAAAAGTAACTTGTGATCAAAATTATAACATATCACAGGAAAAAGGATAAACCGGAATTAAAGCGTAAGATGTTAGCTTGGCGTCTTACAACTAAAGATGAACCTCATCGAATTTTAAAAGAATATATATAAAAAAAAAGCCCTTTGATTTTGTGAAAGAAACATTGATTTAAAGGAAGCTTTGCAACGCCAAAGAGAAATTGGGCGTAGTTTAGTTGTTTGTGGCTAACTGGCTACGTTTTTTTTAGTAAAATCCCTATTCCATGTGAATCACACGGTGGAATAAAGACATGACAAATTTTTATACTTGCCCTTTCTCCATATTTTGTAAGAAATGGATTTAATGGAAAGAGAATGAACTTTTTTAATTATTTATTTCCTTTCCACGACTCACACAAACATGAGAAATGCCAGTTTTCCTTTCTACCCTTTCCATTCAAGCGTACCAAACACCCCCAAAAAGTAATTCTATATGAATCATTATCCTCACAGCAACTCAACAAACTACTAACCCATGACAGTGCAGTTCAATCTAAATAAAAAATAGAAACCCAATGCAATCTCAAGGCAAAGGTAAAGTTAATTTCCAGCTGTCAATTTACAAACAGTAAAACAAACCCCTGCTGCGTTTTAACAAAACATTATCATCAATTTATAGTGTCAAATTGAAGCATGACTACCATATGCATGCATAATAAAAAGGTATGACATGCAACACCACAACCCAGCCCCATTTTTTCAATTGTTTATTCGAGCACCCTTCTCAAATTTGCTACTTTATGCTCTAAACATACAAATAAAAAAAAGGGGGAAACACGGGTAATTGTTAACAAAAACTACTAGAAGTCAGACCGCCTATAATAGAAATCTATAATAAAACTTGTATATTTTGTGCGTTATGCTTCAATATTAACTGCTGTTCACTTGCTACTCTCTTCTCTTAATAATTCACAATCAGCAATTGCATTTTGGATGTCAGAACACCAAACAAAGAGATTACTATGTAGTACGACGCAACTCCCTCTCTAACATTGATGTTCCCTTAAACATGGTAAGTTGGATGTCCCTCGAGTATTGTGTATACTGTAAGCAAAGATAAATATGAAATACATCAACATATCAAGAGAATTGTGATAGTAAGTGATATATCATATTACGTATTATGTTTTGCACTTACCCGCTCGTCACTCATCTTTCTGAAACCAAGTTTCTTAGTCCATATGGACTCAGCTTCTTCAGCAGCAGGAAGCACAAGGAGCTCAACACCCAATGACAGAAGTAACTCCTCAATACAAAAGAAAAGAGCTTGGAAATATCCCTAAAGTGAACACACCATTACAAATAGGCAAACATATATCTATATCTATACTTCTATATCTATACTACTATATAAAGCATTTTTAATGTGGGACCCAATAAAAATTAAGATAAGGAGGAGTAATCTTGACCATACATCTCATTTTAAAGAACCACATCATAAAGTGACATGTGTCACATTTTGATTAAAAAATCACCTTTATTTTCAAATTGAAATATCTTTTTATCAATTTAATTTTATTATGATCTAATTTCACCATATTTTTAAAAATTTTGTGCTCTTTAATTCAACATCCATTTTGATATATTTTGATATTTTTTTTGTTTTTTACATTTTTAATGGGTTTATTTTGTGTTGATTTATATTTTTTACAACTTTAACCTTAATAAATATAAACTTGATAGTTGATACATTAAAACAATATACTTTCAGAGAAAGTGTTGTATTTTTACATGCGAGAATGGTAATGTTAATATAGTGTTGCGGGAAAGCTACGGAAAACCCAAACGAACACATACAACGAACACATACATTCAAAGTGTTGTGAAACGAAATTACTAAGCGGGTAAGAAACTGCGTAAAGAGTTGAGTTAGTAAATTTTTTATTGCCGCCGCTATGCGCGGGTAACCGACTAGTCTCATTTGATTGTCCAAGCCTATTGTAATCCATTAACGGTCTTAATTGGTCCTAGTGATGCGTATCAAGTGGTATCAGAGCTCTTTTCCTGGCAGCTCGTTACGATTTCCAGAGAGGTTGTCTTCTCTGGCAAGTTTTGGTTTTATCTGTTATTTTCCCGGCGAGTATTCATCGGAAAATCAAAGTGCTACACTGGCATTTTGATTCTTTTGTATGTTATCCGTTCAGAATCAAGACCAATTGTCAAGTAATCATCGTGATCACGAGAACAATACATTAGTGTTTAAATCCTCTGTTTTTGAACCTATGGTCAGTTTTGATTGACTTGAGTTTGGCCAAGAAACGGTTAAGTTGTTAGTTCTTGTCCAATTGAAGAAAAAGGGACAATGACTAATAACAACAAACAATTATTATTCACAAATAGCATACAAACAGCTCTTTCATAGCACCTGCAACAAGAACTAGTACTGGTACTAATATGAGGGATGAAGTTGATCCCCAAACCAAGAATTATGTTGATGCTGCTATGGATGAGATCAGACAATCATTGACTGATTTAACTAGCACAACTGCAGCAATGAGAGGGATAAATAATCAGTTGGTTAATCCAAATGGGGGGAGACAAGCAAATTAGTTTAGTAGATTGGCTAAGGTGAAGATTCCAAAGCTTAAGGGTGATAATGTGAGGGATTGGGCATTCAAGTGTGATCAATTCTTTGCAGTGGACAATACACCTGAAGGAGAGAAGGTAAAATTTATGTATGTTCATTTAGATGATAAGGCTTTACTTTGGCATAGACAATTTTGTCAAAATTACTTAGGGATTAATGTGGGGTGGGAAGTGTACGAGACTACTATTATTCAAAGATTTATATCTGTGTTTGAAGATACAATGGCAAGCATGTTGAAAAATTCCAAGTTTGAGAAAAAATTGCCAAGGGAGTAATCAGGATGTGTTTGATACATCTTAACTTATACTACTATGCAGAGTAGATATTAGTCCTAAACATGATGTTAGTCTGTATTTGGGTGGGTTACCAACAGAGTTGGAGATGAGTGTGAGGATGTTTAATAATAGTAGGTACAGTTATGGAAATGGTAGTGGCAATATGTCAAAGCCACCATTGCTGGCATTACCTTCTACAAACAGCTATGGCAAAGTTAACCCAAACACAACTTATAAGACACCAGTAAGGAGACAGTTGACTCAAAAGGAATATGAGGAGAAGAGAGCTAAGAACTTATGTTGTTACTGTGATAAGAAATTTATGCCTGGTCATAAGTGTAACAGACAGTTATTTTCATTGGTAGTTCTAGCTGATGAAGTTGAAATGGACGAAGAATATATGGATGCAGAGGAGGACTTGGTTGAATTGATTAATGAGGAGTTGGTACCACAAATCTCATTGAATGCTTTATCTAGTGTTGACTCTTTTCAAACTTTGAGAGTGATTGGATTTAGTAGCAGGTCAACATGAGTTGCACATTTTGGTTGATTCTGGATCCACTCATAACTTCTTAGATATACATGTGGCAAAAAGATTGGGCTGCAACATAAGAAGCACCTATCCTCTATCAGTATCTGTAGCTGGAGATAGGCAACTGATGACTAGAAATGAGTGTAAAGGATTCTAATTGACATTAAAAGGGGAGACTCTTACAACTGATGTGATGCTCTTACCCTTGAGAGGTTGTGATATGGTCTTGGGAATCCAGTGGCTTGCTACCCTAGGGGACATTAAATGTAATTTCAAGGAATTAAGAATGCAGGTTGGGTATAACAACAAGAAATTGTGTTTAAGAGGATCCACTAAGGCTGAGGTACACTGGGTGAATGGAAGGAAGAAAATACAAAAGATGGAAACTGGTCCACAAGGTGAATTAAGGATGTTAAGCATTTACCCAAACACTGGTTTAACCTTGATGACAGCTAGTCTGGACAAAGGGGATGACAACACAACTGATGACAATTTGCAGGAGGTCATTAAAAGCTTCAAGGATGTTTTTGAAGTACCCAAACAACTACCACCAACAAGGTCTCATGATCATAGGATTCCTCTATTGTTTGGTACACAACTAATCAACATTAGGCCATATAGACATCCTCTTGTGCAGAAGGATGCTATTGAGTCAATGGTGAAAGAATTGCTTGAGTCTAGTGTGATTAAGCATAGTCAAAGCTCATTTGCGTCTCCGGTGATGGTGAAAAAGAAATACAACTCTTGGAGAATGTGTGTAGATTACATGCAATTGAACAAAAATACAATCAAGGACGAGTTTCCAATTCCAATCATTGAAGAGCTAATAGATGAACTACATGGTTCAGTGGTGTTCTCTAAGTTGGATCTCAGACCAGGTTACCACCAGATAAGGATGTGTGAGGATGACATTGCTAAAACAGCCTTCAAAACTCATGAAGGGCATTATGAGTTCTTGGTAATGCCCTTTGGATTGACCAATACCCCATCTACATTTCAAGCTTTAATAAATGAAGTGTTTAGGGAGTTCTTGAGGAAATTTACATTGGTGTTTTTTGATGACATTCCGATGTATAGTAGGAATTTGAAAGAGCATGTGAAGCATTTGACAAAGGTCTTAACTAAGATGAGAGAACACAATTTGTTTGAAAAGAAAAGCAAATGTGTGTTTGGCAATTCTCTTGTGGAATATTTAGGCCATGTAATTTTAGCTCAAGGAGTGGCTACAGATCCCACAAAGGTTCAAGCTATGCAGTCTTGGCCAATACATAAGAATGTTAAGCAGCTTAGAGGGTTTTTGGGTCTCACTGGGTACTATAGAAGGTTCATCAAAGACTTTGCTACTCTGAGTAGGCCCTTGACACAACTGCTTAAAAAGAATGTTTATAAGTGGACTGATGAAGCTCAGAATGCCTTTCTCTTACTCAAAGAAGAAATGATTAAAGCTTCAGTTTTGGATTTTCTTGATTTTAATAAGCCCTTTATTGTGGAGACTGATGCTTCAGGGGTGGGTATTGGAGCAGTATTGCAACAAGATGGGCACCCAATTGCTTATTTGAGTAGAACACTATCAAGCAGACACCAAGCCTTGTCCACATATGAAAAAGAATTTTTGGCAGTCCTACTGGCATTGGAGAAGTAGAGGGGCTATTTGTTAGATAAACACTTTGTGATTAAGACTGATCACTACAGTCTTAAGTACCTCTTGGAACAAAGAATAACAACTCCAACTCAAATGAAATGGCTACCAAAGCTTATGGGGTTTGATTATGAGGTAGCCTATAAGAAGGGTAAGGACAACATAGTTGTTGATGCATTGTCAAGAAGGGAAGGAGATAA